>JANHGL010002644.1:11683-25809 GCA_024611195.1 Ceyx melanurus | reverse complement strand
AGGGCTGGAAGGGACCTCCAAAGGTCACCTAGTGCAGCCCCCTGCAGTGAGCAGGGACACCCTCAACTAGACCAGGCCGCTCAGAGTCTCGGCCAACCTCAACCAGATAACTATTATGCACGATGAAGCCTGGAAAAGCCTAAAGTACCTACTGGATGGGAAGCAGGCAGCTAATTCCTTATTTTGTTTTGCTTGAGCACACTGTTTCTGCTCTCCCTATGAAACTGTCTTTATCTCAGCCTTCTCACTTCTACCCTGTGAGTCTCTTTCCCACCTCACTTGGGGGCAGTGAGCAAGTGGCTGCAAACTTCTGGCAGGCAGAGATTAAGAACCAGGACAAGCACCCTATTTTAGTTTCTGAGGAAACCATACTACATTAGATCATAATACTAATCAGCTATGCAGTCTGGGTAAAGTGGGTGAATATTGGATCTGTGCATCCAAGTTTGTGGCCTTCAACACTAAAAGGAGGCCTGTAAGAAAGATGAGGACAATCTTTTTGGTACGGCCTGTACTAAATGGGTTTAGGTTTAAAAAGGGTAGAATTAGACTAGATACAAGGAAGACCTTTTTTACACTGAGGATAGAGAAACACGGGAACAGGTTGACCAGAGAGGAGGTAGATATCCCATCCCTGGAAACACACAAGGGCAGGTTGGACAGGGCTCTGAGCAACCTGATTTAGTGGAGTGTCCTGCTCACTGCAGGGCAGTTGGACTAGATGACATTTAATAATCCCTTCCAGCCAAAAATATTCTTTGATTCTCAGCTGTACCTGAACCTGGTTACTTGCTACAGTATCTGTAAATCCAGAGTGGGATAACAGAGCTCAGTGCAAACTGTCCCATATGTTACTAAGACACAAAACATGTCTTCCTTAGCATAAGCTTCCAAGCTTATGCCTTGGACTGTAAATTAAAATGTATTTTTTTAATATATGTGCTGACATATATAAAAAATAATACATAGCATGACTGCACAGTTAATATAAACATGAAAGAAGCTTAAATATTAAATATAACTGTAGCAATATGGGGGCAAGGTACTAAAAAACAAAGGCTCAATATTAAAAATGCTCTATGACCAGTGACCTGTTAGCAAATCATTTATTCACACTATTTGAGAGCTTTTGTGCTCGTTATAAGCACAAAACAAAATACAAAATAAACAGACTTGTGCCTAATCTCCCATCTGAGTGTCTTAAATATTCATATTGATGTCATCAGAGTATCTGCAACATAGATCTTAACATAGTCTGCTTCGGGAATTCTGAACCCCAGACAGCAAAAGAACTTGAAGGCAAACCTGAAATCTCAGAGTAGAGATCTATGACAATAAACTTAAATGTCATCCTTGTGCTTTCTACATGCTTTATCAGTTGCAGCAATTTAATCTTCCCCCTCTGGAGGGTGGGCTAATGAGTTATAAGCAATGACTTCACAAGTGTCAAAAATAGATATTTAAATTCAAGAAAAAGCAGGAATTCTTATATAATTCTGCTCTCTTCAATCTGTCCTATTTCTAGATATAGGTGCCCCTGTGCTCAAAATTCTTCCCTTCATAATTCCATTTCTTAGGTGCCTATCCTGATTCACTTAACTCATATTTCTGAATATATTCCTAGCATTGCACACTTGAAAGTCAAGCTCAGTGACACTCACTGCCAACATATTTAACTCCCTTTGATGCTCTGATCTTCATTTACTGGAGCATGATCAAAGACTGCTGCCCCCAGAAACATGGGAAGGAAAACTGAAAATAGCAGCCAGTTCAAGTCCAACAAATAACAACGGAGGCTCATGTCTGCTCAGCTGCTGAGGGACTCAGGTGTGGGATTCTTAAGTTGCAGCAGAATCAGTCTGATTATCAGTCTGCTGGTTTAACAGGTAGTGTACTGTTCAGCAGAGGGGCTGTGATCAGAAATGTATGAAGTCAAACATCGGACTATTAATCTCTAGTATTTTAGCTCCTGTATAAACCCTCACAACAGACCTGGGACAAGAATCTCAGCACTGTGGAAGGCACTGCTGTGCAAGAGAAGGAAGAGGAAGCCATTGTTATCAGAATGTGTAAACTGTCAATCTTCAACAAGAAAATTAAAATTTCATCTAATTGTTCCTAACTAGCTTCTGAATGAAGACAATGCAAGGTCATACACAATGACCCTAGTGCAGAAAACAAAGCAGCAATACATTTGCCTGGCCTCAGCTGCCTCTGCAGGAAGCAGCAGGTGTTCCATAGGTCCTAATCCCTATGGGACGAGACACATATATTTAGACAATGGCATCAGTTCTTAGCAATCCACCAGAAATAGTGAATTTTGCTTAATCACCCCCACAAAGTCAGTAGAATATTTATTATATGTACTGAGATGGAACCTCTCTTCCAGTGGAGAAAATGCAAAATAAACATCAGTGCTATTTTATGTAAAAGTGACTCAAAAAAACCTTATAAAATCTTACTAGTGCCTGTCAGATAAAACACAGAAAGGATCCAGAACATCCTTATTCTTTAAGTATCAACTTTAAAGGTCTATTAAATCAGAACTTGAGTTATATATATATTATATATGTATATATATAATACTGCTATGTTAACATCTATGTGAAACCACACATTGTTTTGATTCAGGAAGAATACCTCGCACACCAGGAAAACAGTTTTTGGTTTCAGGACACTGAACTGGAACTTCATCTCCTGCTCAGTCGTATGCTGGGATGTTCAAATGGGTAGGGAGATTTCCCATACAAACATTTTCTCTCCACCTTTGTTGGTAAGGACTCTAGAAAACCCTAAGTAACGATGACACCCTAAGTAAAAATGACTCAAGTGTTTGTAAATCAAGAAGGGGCTAGTGTGAGATAGAGTTGATCTTGTTATCTAACAAACTCTGGCACAGAAACTAAATAGGCAGAAGTAAAAAAGGCAAGTACCTGCTCACAGAATGGGACCCTTCCCAAGGAATTTCAGTAGAAGTGATCTGAACAGACTGGACAGGGTTAGACATTTAGCATCATCTCAAAGAAACACCCTGGATATTATGTGAATAATGTTCTTCAGTAAATTCTGTGTGAACCATGTCCCCAGACACAGCTGGGAAGAGTCCAGAGACAAAGATCACAGAGGGCATTTTTATTCACCAGTTTATTGAGCTGAATCATTGGCACAATTGATCCAGCGTTCACAGTAACAACTGAATTAGCAACAGCCAAGAGTTGCAGTTGTATGGAGAATAAATAAAGCTCAGTTCTCAGCACCAGCCTCATGTAGAATGACCCTACAGCCTACAACAGTGAGCACTGCTACCATAAGCCTGCTACCATAATCCCACCACTCAAGGAAGAAGAGACCACAGTGCCTGTGCTCAGAATAGAAGGTCTGGTGTAAACAACGATCTAAAACAAAAGGCACAGCAATATTTCTTGGGTTTGGGTAAATCCAGCTGATTACAATCAGTGTAAAAACTAAATTAAAATTAAAATTAAATAATATATGAAAACACGCACATATGTATAAAGATTTATACAAATGTGTAGAAATATAACAATATACAATATTTGCACAGAAGTTTGCATAGAAAAATGTGCACAAAATACTAGTTTTATGTATAACTAGTTACAGATATGTATTTGTATATATCAATATTGTTTATTTATATAACTTTGATTATATATACCTACTAATCTAAAGCTGTTCTGTATGAAAATGTTCATTTTTAATTGTGTGACAAAATTACAATCTATATGGCTTCTACACAACCTCAACATATTGTTAATTCATTTGGTTATTAACAGTGATGGGGTTTTTTTTCTTTTCTTTTTTTTTTTTTAATCAGAGGTTTTTAAATGCATTTTCTATGTCTATATCCTTTTCCATAGAACAGATTCTTAATGTATTATTTTCACGTTCACAGTAATACTGGTAAAACCTGCTGAGTTGCAACCTCACAGCTATAAAGATGCCAGTTACCTGTCATACATGCTTAAAATAATTGGTATCATAGGAAAAGTAACACGGCATAAAGTAACATTAAAGAACAGGTGTTTCTGTGATATAATGCAGAACATATGTTAAAAATATGTGTAATAATTAGAGCACTGTGCCTTCCATTTAATATTAAAGCTCCCATTGCTTAAACTATTTGTAAGTGTGATTTTCATGCTGTAACTACTGGTTCTTGTGAAAAAAACCCTTTCTTCAAATAGTTGTTCACCCATAGCATGCAACTTTTCCAACTTCACAGCACTTTATCCCATGCAAAGTCCACTACCAAACTCAAACTACACTTTGTCTGTGAAATATCTCCTGGATTTTTTTTTTAGTAGAAAGAAAATAGCTGTCAAGATCACTGAAAGGGATACATAGATTTCACCATCTCCCATGTTTAAATCAAACTTATGAACACACATTAGTTAATTCAGCCTCTTCTAACATGTTATGAATTATATCCTTCAGCTCCAAAATCCCAAGTTGTCTCACTTCTCTGCTACAGTTTATCTATGTATTATCTGTGTGATACCTACTTACCTATTTCTATTGTACTGATAAATTGTAATGAACTGCAAATTTTCTTCAAATCATTCATTTGTATTGGGCCATGGTATTTCCACCAACTCTGCAAGTTATGCAGAAATACAATCACTGGCTGGTAGGTGATCAGGTTGGTATTAGGTAAGGTGTAATTAGTGCAGAAAATTCAGTGAGAACTGCTGTGTCTTACCTATTTTAGAGGTAGCATAAAAGCCTCAAGTAAATAAAAATGGAATACAATTTATTCTTGTCAAAGACTTTTTTCAATGGATGCCACAAAAGTAACATCCAAGCCCAAGCTGAAATATGAGAAGTCAAAATGAGACCTTGTTCACTAAAACTAATCACTCTTGGCTAAACCTGTGTGTGCTTTGGGATGCAGTGTTCTTTGCACTTCTTATTATTCTTGAAGTCTTTTTAGAAAGGTGTAAAACAGTAAAGATGAGAAAAGAGGGGCTAAGCCTTTAAAGGTTTTGGTGGTTTGTTCTTCCACACCTATAAATGGATTTACTGAAATAAACCAAGTGAAATACTTAAAAAGCTTATGGTGATCCACAAACATTTGCCTTAAGCATTTTTTTTTTATCAAACTCTTTAATAGTACTTTGAGAGAATCTATAATTGATCTCCAGCTTACTTGGGAAGTTTTGAATAGAGTATGTAAAAGATGGTAGGCCTTAAAATATAAGAAGTGTTTGGGGAAAAACAGTGCTGTAGATAAATATGGTTAGTGATAGCCATTGGTGGGATATAATTGCCCTTGTAAACCTTGACCACACAGTGACTAAATATCAGGAAAAAAAGAGTCAATATTACACCAACTGTGCACTTAACTACTGTATTTCTATGTTCACATGGAGAACACAAAAATCAATTTATTGTGGGAGAGCTGCAATTCTTTCAGAATTCAGTCAATCCACTGATTTATTAATGCTATTGATTACACTAAACTAAACATGTAATATGAAGACTTGCCACGTCAAAATGTAGCTCCCAGTTTCTAGTTTAAAGATTTGATTTTCCTCTTTGGAATGTGAATTATCCTTGAGGCCAACTCTACTAATATAAATGGGATTTCTGCAAAAAAGATCTATGCCAGTTATATTTCTCCAAGTCTGTAGAAAAGTGCTTGGTATTGCATTTTACTTTCATACTTAAATATTTATACACAAAAACCCCTTTTCTAAGATCTGAGACAAGACAGACACAAAATATAATTGCAATTAGAGATATGCTGAGCTTCCTGAAAAAATATGTCTAGAGACTAAGTCATGAAGATTACCTGCTGCTTCCTGGGTAGTGTGGGTACTTAACTCACCTGCATGCTGTGCATCTAGTTACTGTTGGATTTCACAGGAGAGATCCATTACCCATATCAATACTGGACAACCAATTAGAACCATAACATATTACTTCAGCTCTCATAATATATTAGGTTGCAAGTGGCAAATCATGAAGATGATCTATGATAATTACAGCAAACCAACAGCAAGTTCTGCACACGTGTGATTCATCAGAAAGCACCATCACATGCAAAAATCAACAGTAACTGCCACATTAGGTAGACTGGAGTCCTCACCTTCCTCCTGCAGTTTGCAGTGACAGGAGTGCCTTTTATTGTTTACCCCAAAGTACTAATGTTTTTGAATTATGATTTGTACTGGCAGAATTTCTATTCTCTGAATAGCAAATACACACTTTTCTTCTTATCCTAAAGATGTACACATCATTATAAGTAGAATACCAACAGAAAAGAAGAGCAAAACATACTATGTCTCAGAAGAAAACATGTCCATTCTGAAAAATCTGATTAATTTTTTTCAATATAGACTCAATGAACACAGGCAAGAATCAAGAAGTTCATCTGGAATGTGGGAAAATATTAATGATGTTTCACTGGATTTTTAGATAAGGTCTCTTATTGTTTTGCATACTACAGAATTAGGAACCTAATACAGGTGTCTGCACAAAAGTATACAGAATATATCTTGCAAAACAATTACAATCAAGGAGGCAGTATCTGTCCTACAACAGTTAACTCTTTCACCAACACTGAGGTAATTATAGTAGATACAGTGATGTCCCATCAAAATACCTTATATTTCTCTTCCTACATTTTTGCAATTAAAGGTAGATAATTAAATCTTGTAGATTTTCATCTTTATTTTTTTAGTTTTATTAAAAATAAGTAGAAGAAATAAAGTTTGATTTCTATATCATTCTTTTATATGCATTTGGATTTGTGATATCTTCAAAAGACAACAGAATTGTGCCATGACACAAACTGCACGGCATTTGATTTCATTGCATTTTTCATGCTGAAATCACAGTTTTATGCACATTATCAGTTTGATTTGCCATTGACATTAATGAAAGTTTTCTAATTATCTGAATTAGCTGATTAGATACTATATAAAGTAATATGTAGGACTAGCTGAGTACTCCTGAAAATGTCACAACTCCACAAACTCTGAAACCAATGCAGAGCCTGTGCTTGCTCCACAGCACTTGCAGACTGAAAACTGGTACCTGGGAGGTAGATGACACTAGGAAGTAACATGACTAGAAATGGAAGGATTTGAAATTTCAATTGAAGACTTGAAATAGAAGACGACAATTTAATATTTATGGTCTTTGGGGTTTATTTTGTATGCAAATTTTCATTCAGCTACACAGTAATCTGGAAAAAAATGATATGTAACTATATAAGTCTATTTGTCTTTCCTTATCATGACGATTTTTTAAGATATCATCTTCTTCTCATAAAAAGCAAGCAAGTAAAGATTACCGATTCCAGAGTGTCAGAACTGCAGTTTTACATCACTGCAACATCACATTGCTAATTAAGGGCACTTTCAAAGGTCATCGCTACTGTACTGTGACCTCCTTTATTAAAAAAAAGTTTTTTAGGAATTTCTCCAGGAATGCAGAATTCACCAGTCATCTCTGATGAGACACTTCATTGGGGAGAGTTATTTATTCAAAAAAACTAGCTGTGAATGGTACACAGAAGGAATGAGTGAAAAAGTCTCAATAACACAGTCTGTGTGGGAATAAATGCCCCTTTCTATACATTAAAAATGGTGGATTCTAAATTCTGCTTAGAAAGAGAATCTGGGAGCTGTTGTGATTAGTTCTCTAAAAGCACCAGCTTCCAGCCTCAGTCAAAAAAATCAGCATTAGAACATTAGACTTTATTAGGAAAAAAAGCATAACAGGCAACATTTTTTTTAATGCCATAAATCCATCCACTGCATAGTCATGGTGAACATTGTATTGCTGATAACTGCTTCTCAAAAGAAATGCATCTGACCTAGGACAGAGGCAAAAAAGGCAGGAAGAATTTGAGACATTTTGAAGTAATTCCATACTGAAAGACAATGGAATGGAACAGATCTCTTCTGCTTGAAAAAGAGAATTGAAGAAGGATCTGATAAAGGCCTACATCATGATATTTAGGGAATTCTCATTATTAGGATCTGATAAAGGCCCACATCATGATAATTAGGGAATTCTCATGATGAGGATGGTAGATTAGGGATCTTTCAAGTCCACTATCACAAGAGAAATTCTAACAAACACACATTTTCTAAACAAAAAACATAAACTGTTCCAGTCACTATCTCAAGATTCTGCAGTGATAAAGCACAAGTAATTCAAAAGACTTTGTGGATTCATTAATACCCATTAAAAGTAACTACCCAAATGTGACCTCTGACATAAGAAGACTCCAAGCCCCTGACTGCCAAGTGGTGGGAGGTTGTACACAGGGAAGAATTGTCCAGAAATGTTTCTTTTTGTCTTTCTTTAGATGTCTCCTACTTGTTTGCTTCAATGTGCTTGTATCTTATGCATCAAAAGTAACCCATACTAGGCTAACCTGGTCCCTCTCTTTAATAAAATACCTGTATTTTTTTTCTGGAAATAGGAAATGCAGTAGCTCTCATCCATCACCATTAGTAAACGGATAGAATGCCACATCAACTGAGCTCAAGATAATAGAGGTTAGATGGGTAAGAAATTGTCTGAAGGTGAGATACCTGCTGGATGTGATGAAAGCCAGACATAGAGGAGTTTCTCAGAGCCTCGTTTTTCAGTTCTGTGATTTAATGTTTTCATTAGATGTCTTGGCAGGAAAAGCAGTAGGAGCATGCTGATGACATGTATTGATGGCACAGTGGAAGCAGGGGTGCTCCAGTGCAGAGAAGGCTGTTACACCAAGCAGGAAGCAGTGGATGACCTTGAGGGCTGATGTAATAGAGATGGGATGAAATTTTAAAATAGGAAATGCAAGATTATAAATAATAAATAAAAACTGATACAGTTAGGAACTGGAAGGTAATATCTGGAAACAGCCAAAAAGAACGTTTTATCTGTTGACTTCAAGGTGACCATAGACCCTGATATAACACTGTAAAAACTAATAAAACAGTAAAGGCTAATAAATTTTCTGTCTTAAGACATTATTTCAGTTCTCTGTTTTACCCTGAAACTTCTTGCATACTATGAATTATCCAGATTTCCTAGTATTGAAGTGCAAAATGACCATCTCTGATGTCATCAGTGTCCTACTACCTATTTACTCATACAGAGTACTCATTTGAGAAGTGTTTGCTAGATTCTACCAGACTTCAGTCACTACTATAGGCAAAACACATGTGAGATCGAATACAGAGCAATTTTCAACTCATTTTTATGTACACATTGATTATACACTTGTTGGTGACTGTCTAATTTCCAGAATTATACTGATCTTTTTGAAACCTGTCTTGATTCACATCAGTGCCATAAGCCACAGAAAGTAAGATTTGTATTTCTTTCCATCACTGAAATTATTTTACAATACTAAAATCTAAAGAACATATATATATATATAAAAAACCCTGATATTTTAGAGATAGATTTGAATGTAATTTAAAAAATAATTTACCATATGGAATACTTAATCTCCTTATGCCATTTCCCTTGAGATGCTTTTGATTTCAAAAGGAAATCCCCAGACATATTTTCTAATGCTAACATATTTTTCCATGACATCACTTGCAATTGTCAATTACATTATGATACATGATTTTATTAAATATTAGATGCATAAGTCTAAATTAATTAAAAATCACATCGCTGAGAGGCAGGCAATATAAAATAGGTATGTAATTTGCATAAATTACAAGTTAAACACAATTTTTTTCTAGGAACTTCTAAAAAGGTCACAGACGCTATGCTCTTAGCTGCACTCTCAATATGATTTATTTCACTTTCTTGCAAAACCAGATACCAAATTCACCATACTGAAAGTCTGAACAACACCTACATTTACTAATGGAAGCTCAACTCCTTCCTTCAAGTGTTGTGTCATCTACTTTATTTCTTTTTCTGATTTATAATCAAAATAAACAAATTCAGGTCTTTATCTTACCTTCTACAGGAAAGATCTGTACATTTGTTCACAATACCCTGGCACTATCTCACACCTTAACTGATTTTTTCAAGTAGAATTGTGTTACTCCTACCCTTACTGGTTTTTTTTTCCCCTATTTTTTTTTTTCTCTTGCCTCTTATTACTAAGGAAAAGTTATATTGCCAAGTACCCTATGACTAGGTTTTCCTTACTTGTTATAGAGGCTAATCTCAGAATTTTATAGTGCACTGAAACATATTTACACACATACACAGAAGCACATGTACATGTGAATGACACACAGGATCATTTTATCCCAATTTACTCTAATTGTATTTATAAGCTTGTTTCAACTTCAGTTTAATAATGTTTCACCTTTGATTTATTGAATAAAAGAACGCCAGACATGAAAACTGTGAGTTGAAGTTCTGTTGTTTTTTGTTATTAATATAATGTTATTATATATGTTTAGGGATTCAATATTTATATTTTGTCATGCTGGTCAGAAGGTTATTGGATTTTCTCAATATATATTTATATTTTTTTTTTCTCTCCAGAAAAAGGAAAAATTTACCTAGTGAAGTTCAAGGTGGGCTAGCAAAGCAAAAACAAAACCTAAAACAACTACCTATTGGGTAGGTTTGTAATCAGCAGTCTAGAAACCTATAGATCATTTACTTGTTTCCTTTAGCAGAAGGTGCAGACATGATGAAAGAAATATTCTGGAGGAATTATTAATATGTCCAAAATGAAGTTGAAGTTTCTTATTCTTACATGATTCAACTGAATCAGGGTATGATTCTGCACTGTTTATTTATTCATAATTTATATTCATTAATCATTTCTTTACTATTTATTCATCATTAAGTTCTGTGGTTTTTTTCTGAGGTATTTCTATCAAAAAAGTTTTAATTTTGAAAGAATCCTAAACACTTTTAAAACTTTCTATGTCTGTACAACTTAAGAATACATGCATAGCTATTGCTGAATTTCAAAACAGTATTTGCTCTCATAAATTTGTATGTAATCTTATTTTGAGCATTCTGCATCTTTATGGGTTATTGATTTTTAGACTGTGTGGTAAAGCCGGCTTAAAATTGAACTATCCATCCAGTAAAATAAATTAGCTATAAATTTGTCTTTTGTGTATTGCAAAACATTCGTATTGAACCTCAAATGTATTTGGAAAGGAGCAAATCACAGTCTAATCTGATAAAAGCCATGCTAATGGTTTGGCATCTCACATTTTGTGTAAGGTGAATTTACAGAATGTAAACATAAAAACAATTCTCTACGAGCTCTGTAAAAATGCTGTCAAAACATTGGCCCACACCTTTGAAAACTTTATTGGCTCAGTCGAGACTCTTTCAAAAGCCAACACAGAGAAGAAGGCCTCTGAGAAACTTCACAGGCCTAGATGTCAGGTGGCTGACTGATGAAAGATCAGAAATCCCCCACAGTCAACAGAACGATAAATGAAACATCTCCAGAGGCAATTCCAAACAGATCAGGAGCTTATCACTTGCTATCCATTCCATAGGGCTCCTGATTACATAGGGAAGCACTTTAGATTTATTTAGATTTTATTTAAATTAGAAGGCTGAACCTAGATCGTAAAGTCAGACACCAACCTCTTGATTACACCCTTGTATTTTGTTCTTAACATCTCGAAAACTCTGGCATTTTTATCATGGATATTCTGTTGTACGGATGTTAGAGAAATAAGTTACTGTTCTAGGAATTACATCATTTATTTGTTACATCCAGAGAAAACTGCCTTTTTATAACACAGCCAAAAATGTGTGTTCTTACCAAATCAATTACAAGTTAATGAAACAAAGCACAGGTGCTTTACATTATGAAAAATACTAAAGATCTCCTCATTCAGTGAGATTGTAACTGACAACTGAGCAGAAGAAAAAGGGTAAGAACAGGGAAAATCCAAGGATTCCAGGTAATAGTATCTTAAAGGATATTCTATGAATAAAATTTACCGACTGTAGTCAGGAAAAAAACCCCAACAACCTACAGCCCCCTCCCCCCCTCCCCAATAAAACCTTATCAACATGCCTATTTAGACAATGAAGAAAAAACTAATTAAAGTAAATTAGCTTAATGTGCACAGGCTGGATAAAGACAGATCACTTTTAAAAATCCAAGAAGATAATGGTACCCATTTGGGATATGTTTTTGGCATTTTTCATATAAATTGGACAGTTTTAGAGGATAAATATGGTAGAGAGTTTCTTACAGGCAATTATGTCTTTACAGTGCTGGTGGCTGACATCATAAAAGTATAATTTTAATTGCTATTAATTGTGTTAAGTCTACTTTTATTGAATACTTAATGCCATCTCTGACAGTTGTAGTAATTTATGTACTTTAATGAAGCTTCTTGGTAGAAGTTTGGACTTACAGGGTCATTTACACAATGTAGAAAATAAGGCATTTCATCAGCTAAGAAGTACAGCTTATAAAGACTGATTCTCAATATTTGTTCATTTTCATTAGCCTTATATGGATGGATGTAAAATGAATTTCTAGAATTTACTAAATTATTTTTTTTTTTTAAAGAAACAGTTACTGCACAATTTTCCAATATGAAACAACCTCTGCTTAACAAGAAAACTGAATTTAGAGAAGCTGATGAATGACTAAATTATACCAATTCACATTGATATTATGCCATCTGGGAATACAGAACGGGTAAAATAAAGCACTGAAATTGCTTTGGCATTCAACTACAAAACCACTCATGGCTTTAATTGAATTGGGTTGTCTGCTGGAAGAATTTGGCCCAAAGATTTAAGAAAAGATAAAATAGCAGAAGAAATGCAAAATAATAATGATAAAACACAGAATTATTTAACAACATAATGTAATGTAGAGAACAATTCTATTATTGATTTTACATTTCTGCACTAAAATTTACATTGCTTTACTGCCAATGGTCTTTGCTGCTGGTGTGATTTGCATTATTAAATGATGACAAATTAATTTCTCTCAATCAGTGCTAGTTTCAATATTTGCGAATTAGTAATTGTGCCAGTTGCATTAATGCAACAATACATCTATTACTGCTTTTCTGTCTGTTTGCATACTTATCTAAATTATAGCAGCATTATAATACAAAATCAGTTCTTGATTGGGGTAGGAATGCTCCTCAAAGAATTCCTCTTTGGAAATTCCAGCCCATTGGCAGAACTGTAGAAGGCATACTTAAAACAACAGGCTACCAAAAAACCCTGAAACAAAAAAAGAACAAATAAATTAATGGGAATACAGCAGAGTTTTGGTTCAGCTATCACAGGACATCAGCACTACAGCCACAGCCCCCAATGGATCTCCTAGCAGAGGCTTTCAGGTGACCTGGCCTGGTTGCTGTCCTGGCTTCCCAAGGGCACTGGCGCCCAGTACAGCTGCTGGTTATCCATCACCACTGCCCTCCCTATCTCTGCATCATCTAAATCAAGACAGAAATCTTAGAACTAGGATTTTGCAGCCCTGAAGGTGAAGTTGTTGTCTTTGTAATTCGGTCCTTGTCGCAAAATTAGATGGAATTCTCGTGATTAATTTGTAGACAGTTTGGAATGGATGTCTGTTGTTTTTGTTAAAAAAGCCACCAAAAATCCCTGAAAACTTTAGAGCATTTGAAAGCCAAAAATATCTAAAAGTTGTAATGTTTTAATCTGCAAAGTACATGAAATGTACATTATTTTAATATTAAAAATAATTAATATTTTAAAGCTTATTACAGTATTACTCACAGGTAACCTGAAAAAAGCCCACTTTGTAGATATGTCAAATATTCTATATTTTTCATGACCTATACCAAGTATTCTACATTTTTCATGTGCTACAGTTGCTTTATAGATATCTATGTCAAAATACAGTATGTGCAGCTGATAGCTGTAGTATCTCTTAGAGTAGGCTCTAAGATTTGCATGAAACCAGAATTCTTTTTACTGTAAAAAAAAGTGGCTCTAGGAATACACCATTTTAAGGTGACTCTAATAGAAAAGGGGTATTTCTGCTTTTCAGAAAGAAAATGTATTTCTTTATGTTATTTTTCAATAGTTTTATTTGTATTTAAAATATTTCACTCTCAATTTACCCAGGACACGTTAGTTTTGCTTTTTTGTCCATAATAAAAAATATTTTTATCTATAACCATCCCACAAAAAGAAAGACACCCACA
>JANHGL010002644.1:0-11583 GCA_024611195.1 Ceyx melanurus | reverse complement strand
ACGTTAGTTTTGCTTTTTTGTCCATAATAAAAAATATTTTTATCTATAACCATCCCACAAAAAGAAAGACACCCACAGATCAGCATATATCTACTATTCCTCAGCTGTTTCATTACTATTAGTTATGGCTGTTGTCCTCATATTAGCAAACTGAACCTTAACATAGGATAGGCCAGTGTTTTTGCAACACATATGGAGCAGACATTTAATAACAGCTCAATGAATTCACTTCAGTGTTTTTCCATTATTTGAGACGAAGTTTTATTTGAACAAAGTCTGATTTCTCAAAACAACATGAATCCACATTGCCAGAAATGGAGCAGGCTGCCTATTATCAACCCTCCCCTCTTTTCCTTGCTTCTTTATCTTTCTTTTTTTATAATAACCAGGAAAAGAAGCCTTTTTGTTAAGAAAGTGCAATTTTTAGCCGGCCAAGGAATAACACAACGTGACAATTATGAGGAAGAAATATGAAAGGTTGTTGTTGAATTGAACACCCACCTTCCACTATAGCAAAAATGTAATTCATCTGAAAGGCCAAAGAATAACTAGTGTTAAATTGTATAAGAAAAAATCTGTCTTTCCTGGTTTTTTATACTACTTATGGTTTGTTAAATCTCAAGTATTTGAAGCAGTATATATACACTTTGCTTTACATCTCCCAAAATGACAATTTGCAGCACATGGGGAAATTAGTGAGAAAAAATGATGTAGTATATATAATAAAATGTCTTAAAATCTGTATTTTTTAAGAAGTATTCTGAATTTTTTTTTCTCAGTACGAGCAGAGTTACCTGTGCATAATTAAAAGAAGCCAGAAAAAAAAAATCAATATTTTTTTAAAGCTGACTTGAATTTGAGGCATTCAGAAAATGAGAAAGCATACACTAAAATTAAAGGTCAACAGTATCATCAATGTGGTCTTTATTTGAAGTGTTTGGTCTTAAAACCTTTAACACCAGAAAGAAAACTCAACTGCATGTTAGGTTTTCTTTAAAGCTCAAGATTTGAAAACTATGGAGATAATTATTATAGGTGAAGCATGGAATCGTAACATGCATTGATCTTTCTTTTTTTTTCCAAACAGCATCTGGAAGATGAAGAGTTTTTCTGGATGTGAGGTGACACTGTAGAACATGGTAAAACTATGGTAAAGCCAAACAAGAGAAAATATGGCAGTGGGTAAGAGCAGGAATCAGACAAAAACTGGGAAAATATTGTGGTATTGAAATGTGTATCAAGTTAACTAGTGGCAAAGTAAGATTAAAAGTAGTGGAGCAGGGTACCTACAGCAAGCATATTTTCAGACATTTTTATTTGCTAACCCCCTGTCCCCCAACACAACAACATGCTGTAAAGGAGAAATAACAGGGTGACAAGAATCAGAACTGAAAAATTCAGGACTTGGATTTCATTTCGTTATTAGTTACATTTATATAAGATCTAGTGATAGCTTTTCACAGTCTTGTGCATGGCAATGCATTCATAAAGATTGTTTGCTTTATCTTCTTCCCTATCTCCAAGAACATTTCCTTCACTTTGCATCTTTTCTATTCCATTTTCAGCCTCTACTCCCTTTTGTTTTTGTTTCTCAATCTCTGCTTGCATTTCAGTAGCATATCTATTAATATATTTTTCATTTGATAGCTGCACATGTATTTACTATTTATCAAGTATTTTTATGATCTATCCCTTTTTCTATCAGGAAGCCATTTAAATAAGAATCTGTTAGGTCAATTAGGTAATTCTGAAGTAAATGTTTATGTGGAAAAATATCTGTATATTATAAATTGCAGAGACTACCACATTTTCCTGTAAATTAGCAGAGCTGTATTCTCCATTGATTCTAGTAAGGCATATAGTTTCTGTTGTCTGCACTTATGTCATGATTGGCACTGATGATAGAATTTTTAAAAATGCTATATTTTGCAGCCAAACAGATTTAATGACATTATAAGCAGAAAATGAAATGTGAAATAAAATCTGTGTTAACCAGCATCAAGTATTTATCTTGGAAAATACAAATCCAAACACCTACACACTCTGGAAGCCGCTTCTGCATTTTAAGCTATTTCAGATTTGTATTTTTTTTACTTGCAGTTTCTATGTAGAGCTAACATGGTCAGAAATATCAGAAGGAAACAAGATGCAAGTGAAGATGACAGATGAGTTTCTTTTGCAGTCTACATAAATTAATTAGGTTTTGATCAAATATATAGCTCAGTTCATTTCTCTTCTCATATCTACCCACAGAAAATGTCCTCAACAAGATGAATATATTATATCCCCAGCATTAACAAATTCTCATCATACACCCAGTATTTATGTTAACAGAAAGGACAAAACTAGGAGGGGAGATAAATGTATATAGACAGCCAAAAACCTTGCAAACATTTTTTAAGAAAAAGATTTAGAAAAAGCTATTCCCAAGCTGTAACTATTCTTCAGTTTAACTTTCCCCTGGGAATACATCACCTTCTATTACAAAGGATTGGAAGGAGATAGATCCAATTTTTTGAATTCCTAGTTCAATTAACATCTCAATGATATTGCTGTAATTAAGTACAACTTTCCTGAATCAAATAGAATTATATTAAAATAGGTGTAAATGAGAGGATAATCAAGACCTGTATTCATACCCTCCACAGTAAAAGCCAAAAAATTCAAATCAAGGCTGAAATATTGCTGCTGGAAAATTGTAAAAGCTGAACAATCTTCCTCAGTTATGTGCATTTGATGGTGTTTGGTTGAACAAAAAAATGCAGGAAAAAATGAGAGCAAGAGAGAAAAATGGTCTTTAAGGGACAGAATGGGAATGGCACAAGAGAAATGGTGAAAGATCAAAATAGAGTTCAGAAGAGTGAGAAAGGAGTAAAGGGAGCCTGAGACACTTTGTGAGGATCACAGAGACATGAAGGGGCTGAGGGTGAGGAGATGTGGAGTGGCCATGAGGAGTATTTTGCTGGCAGTCGAAACATCCAGTGACAAAACCACAAAACATGACAGAAAAGGAGCTAAATACAAAAATGTGGGTCAGCTGACCTTAAAGGTCTGGCTGAAACACTTTAATGGGCAAGAAACAGGAGTTCAGGAGTGACTAAGTCTGTATCTGAGATGCCTTAAAGCAGTGGGAGATATTCCATTCTTAGAATGTTTGATTTCCAGGCCATACAGGGTGAGACAGCGGAACGCAGAGAAAAGTTTATTGTATAGACACTCGGTGCAGTACAGCTATGTCTTCATTTTTGAGACAGAGGAAAATAGAGCAGTTTGTCAGGAAACTATCTTGATTCCATTGGATGCTGATCAATAGACAAGCAGAGGTACGTTGAAAACAAAACCACCTAATTCCACCCAGAAGTCCAACTCAAAGTATAATTGTTGCTTTTGTACACTTCTCTCCACACCCCCCAAACTTTTTTTTAAAAATCATTTGTCAAGAAAGGCTTGGCTCTTATTTGTGCTGGAGATGACTACATTAAAGAAGTAGCAGTGCTATTTAGCAAACAGATTAGTTACAACTGCACTGGGCAAAATTTGGCCCCACTTCTTTCCGTGTGCTCTCAAGGCACCTACCAGACCCTACACATCCCCCAAACCTCCCAAGTTGTACCTGCATTTGGAGGCAGCACTTAGGGGATGCTGCAGCTCCTGGATGCTGGGTGGTGAGGGGCTGACATGGAGCAGCACCACTACATCTCCTACCTCAGCTCTGGGGTACTGTTAGGCTATACTGCTGCTGTGGAAAGGTTATGAATCACAGAGAAAAATCCTGAGATAAAGCCTTCTATGAAACATAAAAGCTTAGTACATTATTTAAATGACTGTTTATTGCTTTACAGATGTCAGTTCTTGATTTTGCAATATTCAAAGCCTTTCAATATTTACAACTTTTTCTTTGCTAAGTTTTTCTCCCGCAATCTTTTTCCTTTCAAGACTGACAAGTGGAACTAGTAGTTGCCGCATCCACGTGGCAAATTGTGGCTAACAGACTGAGAGAAGAAGCAGCAGCGTTTGCGCTTCCAGCACTAACACCTTCAGCAGGGGTGTCCCACATGGCAGAAATGTGCCTTCCCAAACATCTGAAACTCCCAGAAAGCCTCGGAGCAGCATGAGGAAAAGCCAAAGGTCAGAGAAACACAGCTGGTGCCTGTTACTGGGTAGCCCTGATCCCAGGGCAGCAGTCGTGTTTCTCCCACTGCCAGCAGCTGCCTGGGGACTGCCAGCAGCATCCCACTACCCCCTGTGCCTTCAGAAACCTGAGAGATTCCCAGCTGTTGCCATCAAAAGTGGAATTCATCCTGGGCTGTGAGCCAGCAGGAGGACTGTGGCATTACTTAAGATCCACTAAAACCTCAAAGGCTTAAGCAACACTTAAAACCTTGAGGTATTTGGCAGAAAGTTTTACCAATGTCAGGGAAGGAGCACTAGGCTAAAAGGGCAGCACTGGAACAAATTATTTCTTCTAAAACTAGTGAGTATCACCAGTGAAGTAATCCCCAAAGTATTTTCTTTTTACCATCTTGAGAACTTGAAGGACTCACGATTGCATTCTCAGAACATTAGAAGCATAGCTTGGAACTTAGTTTTCTTTCAAGCTTTCTTTAAATGATTTAAAAATGGTTTTATTGGATCAGAATTACAAATTTCAGGATGTCTAAACATCTATTTTCCATTTTCAATCGTAAGAGACTTTAGGTCTTTGCATTTCAGTGTCATCAATAAACAATACAGTGTCAGTGCACTTGTTTTATTTCTGACTTGTTAACAGCCAATGAAAGAGTATTTGGAAATTCACAAACCCCCAAGTAAGACCTTAGTTGTGAGTGTATGAACGTGGGGAAAAAAGGGATAGAAAAATCTATATTTCTACCTTGAAGTGATAAATTATCTACTGTATGTGCTAGGTCAGCCTTTTATACTGTAATGATCACCAGAAAATGTGGGGAAGTCAAGTAGCAACCTCTGCTAACTCTCAACCACACGGAACAGCTGTGTCCTGCCAGCACATTTTTTAATAACTTGACTTTCCATGATTCACTTTTCTGTTGTGTAAAATGGGAACAGTAGTGCCAATGCATCTTTACTGGAGGGTTTGTCACAAACAGCTGACAAGCAGGGTGTATACCCAGTTATTTGGTGGCATCTGTTCAGTAACAGATATATATCTTCATAACTTCCATGGTCCATAAAATTAAAAAAAACCCAACCCTTCAGGACACTGTTAGAGGAACAAGGTTAATACTGATAAAAGCCAATCAGAAGGCAGCCTACTGGTTCAGTCAAAATTATGTGTCAATACTGCACCAAGATGTAAGAGTGGAATTATACTGGAACCATTCAGGAGGTTCCTCTGAAATGGTGTCAAAGACAAAGGATATTTGGCCTGGTTTTAGCTGTGATCTAGCAGTGAAGAACTTAAATTCTCTTGTTTACAGGAGTCTTTATATGATTCAAAGATTCACAGATATTAGGGGTTGGAAGGGAGCTAGAAGATCATCTAGTCCAACCCCCCTGCCAGAACAGGGGCACCTAGACCAAGTCACTGATAGATACTACACCTACCATTTAACTTCTATGCTATATATTTTCTTTATTAATTAAAACCATTGCCTATTCTAAAAAACACATTGTGAAGGAATCTGTATTTCCCTTTTTTCCTCATACTTCTTTCTTCTGTCTTATAAACGTGCTATTCCTTGGATTTATTTTGCGGTCATAAATCAATACTTTCATGCAGTAATAAAAATAACTTATTGTAATGGTAACAGCTCCAAAGGACTCCTGACTACGAGTGGCATTTTATTTAATTCAGATCTATGTTCCATTCCCCAAATAATGGCACACTGTGGGTTATAAAGTGATTAAAATTGTTGTCAAGCTGGCCTCCTGGAAAGAGGGAGCTAAACTTTTCCTGCAGTTGGTAGATCTGCAAGATCTATATTTGACTTCTCTAGCTGGAAAGAACAGCTAATGTGCAAATAATAAGCCAGGAAATTATGGAAAATGTCTATTTTTTTTCTCCAACGCCTCTAGTAAGAGTGTTGAAGTCAACATCAAAAACAAAGCTGTGATCAGTATGGCTGGCTGTTCATGGAAATATAGACAAAGAGATTTGCCTACAACTACATAGAGGTAGTACACATTACAAGAGGTAGTACAACAGATCTTTTGAGTCAAGTCTCTAGTGTCTTTATTACTGCATTTCTATCTTTATCTCTTTAAGGGTCACCGTATTTCTTTCTTATTTGTTAAAATTTATGTTTACTCTTTTTAATATTGCTGAAACTTCTTTTTATAACAGTCCTGAGAGATATGCAGACCATATATAGAACTGCCTTTTTTTTTTTTTTTTTAACTTCAGCACTTACTGAACTTAATGAACATGATAATTCCTTAATAATGAAGGAAAATTATTAGGAACACTGTACTTAATTTCTTAATTTCAGGTTCCAGAAAGAAGTTGAAGTTGATTACCCTTTGTCTTCGCTTTTGCTAAAGCTAAATAAAAAAATATCTAAATAAATAATAAAAAAGGTGATTTGGAATCACCTGTACAGCTGATTTTCAATTTTCTACACCATCATATAAAAGAGCTGCCACACAGACATGCTCAGAACCATGTCATGACTGTCTCACTGATGAAATAGGGGTAGCAACATGAGCCTTCAACCTCCAGTGGTTTTTCTCAAAGCTCCTGACACAGCTGTCTGAAACAGAAGCTTGTGACCTGAAATCTTAGTGCCCTGCTCAGGACAAGCCTGACTGTGGAACTTTGTTATCAGGAACATAATGACAGATCTAGCTGCTTTATGTTTTTGTCAAGAATACTGGAGTTATCTCCTCTTAAGGTCGCCGTTTCCTAACAGCATGATTTATCAAATCTAGGTTCCATTAACTTTTTTTTTTTTCTGTTGAATCCTTTACACTCTTCGTAAATTTTTTTTTTGCTAAAGCCTATTTAAGGCAAATGGGAACTCTGCCTCCTCATATAGTTTCCATTGTTCTTGCAGTACTTAAAATTCTTACTGCAGCATAAACTAATTTTGCTGTTGAGGTTACTGGACTTAATTCTCCTCTGTGCTGCACATTGTTTAATGACATCTGTGTAAATAAATACAAAAGCCCAGCAACTCTAGTCACCACTCGTACTGTTATCAATGTTTTAGGCATCCTCTGCTCAGATTCAAACAGCAGAAGGTGAGACAGCTGGGAATCCACACCTCAGAAAAGGATTTACATTGAAACGTGAGTACAGTGCTTTGTCTATTCACCTTCACTTGCATTCAGCTCACAAATGCACAAAACCACAAACAAATTATTATCTAATCATGAGAAAATATTGAACCTGCCACCAAGAAAACAGTAAACATTCGCTCACATTGATACTGAAGAAATTGAAATTTTTAAAAGTTTTTTACTCACATTATGAATAAAGACTAGGTTTTTTTAAGCTTGAAGAAGAGTAATAATTTACATGCAATTCACAGATTCACAGATTCACAGATTCACAGATTCACAGATATTAGGGGCTGGAAGGGACCTAGAAGATCATCTAGTCCAACCCCCCTCCCTGAGCAGGATCACCTAGACCAAGTTGCCCAGGAACAGATCCAGGCGGGTCTTAAGTGTCTCCAGAGCAGGAGACTCCACAACCCCCCTGGGCAGCCTGTTTCAGAGCTCTGTCGCCCTCACTGAGAAAAAGTTCTTCCTTGTGTTGTGTAATTCTTAATATAGAATCATAGAAAAGAAAAATGAATTATTTTAGACACAAGACTGATACAGCTAAATAATTGGAGATCCTCTGA
Source organism: Ceyx melanurus (assembly GCA_024611195.1). Taxonomy (NCBI): domain Eukaryota; kingdom Metazoa; phylum Chordata; class Aves; order Coraciiformes; family Alcedinidae; genus Ceyx; species Ceyx melanurus. The sequence goes on along the minus strand of JANHGL010002644.1, from coordinate 3,775 downwards.
TATATTCTTGCCTTGTTATGACAATACCATAATGTGACTCAAAAAATTACTCTTCAAAAAAGGGTTCTAGTTCTGTTTAATATCTTGATGATCTGGATGAGGGGATTGAGGGCATGCAGTAAGTTTCCAGACAACACCAAGTTGAGCATGAGTATTGCTCTGCTTGAGTGTAGCAAGGCTATACAGAGGGCTGTGGATAGCCTGGATAAATGCACTGAGGCCAATAGTATGAGGTTCAACAAGGCCAAGTGCTGGGTCCAGCAGTTGGGCTGCAACAACCACAAAAACCACTACAGGCTTGAGGAAGAGTGGCTGGGGAGCTGCCTGGCAGAAAGGGAGCTGGGGGTGTTGATCAACAGCCAGCTGAATGTGAGCCAGCAGTGTGCCCAGAAGGCCAACAGCATTGGGCCTGCATCAGGAGTAGTGTGGCCAGCAGGAGTGGGGAAAGTGATCGTCCCACTGTGCTCAGCACTGGTGAGGCCACAGCTTGGCTACTGTGTTCAGTTTGGGCCACTGCAGTATAAGAGAGACACTGAGGTGCTGGAGAGTGTCCAGAGAAGGGCAGTGAAGCTGGTGAAGGGTCAAGAGAACAAGTCTTAGGAGCAGCTGAGGAAGCTGAGGTTGTTTAGGCCGGAGAAAAGGAGGCTGAGGGGAGACCTTATTGCTCTCTCCAGCCACCTGAAAGGACCTTGTAGCAAGGTGTCTCCTCTCACAAGCCACAGCTGATGGGACAAGAGGAAACAGCAGCAAGTTATGCGAGGGCAGGCTTAGGCTGGATATTAGGAAAAATGTTGATTTTCTGTGTGTTGCTTCACACCCTGTGTTCTTCCTCTGGCCCATGCGAGAGGAACGTGCCTAGAATTCGATGGCTGACATTTAACAGAGATATGAGACATACTTAGGAAATGTCACTAAACAGTTCAAGATCACCAGTTTTATTTTTTGTGGGCTCGGCTCAGTGTTTTGAATTAATTTTGGATCAGATAGGTCTTTTAAGATAAAAGAACAGGCAAGATGAAGTCAAGTACATACAAACATTTCAGCTAGACTCTGGCATAAATTTTATAGCTATGTTGCACAAATAAGTTCTTATTCTTAATCCCTCTGAAGCTTGGAGTCAAAATCTTTGGGACTAGCGAAGCATCTCTGAGCCCAACAGGTCCTACTAGTCCCAGTTACTACAATGGGTGATTTAGATTGCAGGAATCAAACCAAGTATTGAAATTCTGATCCAAATCGTTACTTTTGGTCTTACTTCTGTGGATCTATTACTTTTAAAAGAAAAAAACAGGGATAAAAATATCTATTTTGTATTTTGAAGTATGGTTAAAAAATGTTTTTGTCACACATCACTAGATATATGTAGGAAGTGATTCCAAGAAACAGGAAAGCCTGGAAGAAAAAAGGGGCTTTTAAAACATATAATCTCTGTTCTCACTGTATATTGGTGGAACAGGTGGCATTATGTCCTTCTATAATATATTGACATCAAAGCAAAGAAAAAGAGAATCAAATAAGTCTTTCTAAAATGAATAGTATCATATGAACACAATGGAAAAAAAAAAAGAATTAAATATTTTTAGATCTAACATCCTGTCTACATTTGTCCTGATAAAATAAGACAGTGGCAAAGTGATAAATATAGTACATAATTGTTACACTGCATTGTAAATTCTCCTCTAAACCCATGAATGTTGACTATATTTAATTCTTATTAATTATGTCATAAAGCTACCTGACAATCCTAATAAAGATATTTATTTCTTCTTATCCAGAGAATAAATGATTCCTTCTCTAAACAGTCTCTAAAGCACTTATGATATTTTCTAATCCATATGGTTAAAAAACACATTTTAAATATAACTTATTATTCTTCCTACCTTAGTAGATTGAAAGTATTCAGCACATAATCAGAATATTCTTATGGTATTAAATTTTTAATTCAACTCTATATCGAAGTCAGCTTTAAAATTGGAGGGAGAGTTCAGAACCTTTATTCATTACAATGGAAGTGCACAAGTTTTTTTCCCAGAAATCAATATCTCCAAGCAGTATAATCCTGAAATTTTATATTGTTTTATTTCTTAAGATCCAGAATACCCCCAAAAAATAACAGGATAGAATAAAGGATACATTTGAAGTAATATATAATAAGAACAGATATCATACCAGGTAAGTATCTCCTATTCTCACTTGTTCTGAACTTCCAGTACCTAAGAGACTAGATCGCTTACAATGGGAACCAATGTGTGGCCAAAAACTAGAAGTAAGAGTTATTCCATTCTTAAAGAAAACACACTGTTGATCCAATTATTTTGAAATAGTGAGTAGCTATGGATAATTGCTTATATATACACAGCTAGAACTCAGTGCTCTGTCATGTCTTCCTCCTGGTGAGATCTTCGTTTCCCTTTCGCTAGATTACGCTGTTGGAATGATATTCACAGGAAAGGTGTTATAACTAACAAGAAGCTTGAAAACCTTTCACACAACTGGGAACACCAGTGGTATTCTGCACAAACATCCTTGCTAGTAAAAGAAATTGGAGTAGAACACACAAAAAAATATCTAATAAAAAAGTCTAATAAAACAACAACTTTTAAATATTATCAACAGATATTCACACCTTCTCAAACAAGCTGTTACTGAAAATAATCACATAGAGGAATTCTTCTAGTCTGGAAGCTGGTATCTTCTGTTAAAGTAAAAAATTACAGACATTGGGAAACTTTCTCACTGCTTGAACAAACATCAGCCTTCACTTAAGGAACAACTATTCCCCATAACTGCCAAAATGTGCAGTAATTCTGCAACACACAAACTGTTTTATAACACTACGTTGAGATCACCAGAATCAATTCATTTGCAACTTGACTTGGATACACAAATGCATACACAAAAAACTGTTAGCAGTCATAAAATGTACTAAATTGCTTTGGAATCTGCTCTGTTCTCTCTCACTCTTGACCTCTGGTCATACGTTGTTAAAATCTTCTGAATGATTTTGAAAATGTGTTCTATTGTTAGACAATTCATTAAGTTAGTATAAAGGCACAAAAGAATGTTCAGAAGTGGCAGTGTAATTTTAAGCAATTTGTTCTACTTGTTGTAAAACCTTCTCCCATTATGTTAATATTAAATATACAAAAAGAGGAGGAATGAAAAGCATTTCTCTTTTCATTCCTAAGGTCCTATCAAGCATACATCAAATATAGCTACAGGCTTTGCTGCACCTATTTAGAAATGTGGTATTTCCTCAGTAGTAGAGCAGCAAAGAATCACACCACAAGTGCTAAAGCAACTGGTGCTCTTCTGAGGACCTAGACACACAGACACTGAAAATGCTCCATACAGATGCATTTCTACAGATGTATTTCTTGTCTGCTACACAACTTCTTATTGCATCAGAAGAATCACAGCTAAGAAATATTCTGAAACTGATGACAGAGGAAACAGCTGTGATGGGGTGTCCCATGTCTTTCCTCAGTTTTATTGTCTAAATCTAATCAGATTTAAAATGTTTTGTTTTTCCAAAACAAAAATGTAGTTTATTTGATGGAATAACAGCTACTGTCATCAAATGAACCCACTTACTATAGAGGCACTGCTTTTACAACTTCACTGACCTTTCTGACAGGATCGTTCACCTCATACTCTGCAAGTATGAGATGGGTCTGCAATGAAGTTCACAGAATGTGAGGGGTTGGAAGGGACTTAGAAGATCATCTAGTCCAACCCCCCTGCCAGAGCAGGGGCACCTAGACCAAGTCACCCA
>JANHGL010002643.1:0-26979 GCA_024611195.1 Ceyx melanurus | reverse complement strand
GCTACCACATTAGATGAGATTGGATTAAGATTTGTTTTCAGGTGACTTGTTCTTTCCATGAAAGTTGGGTGTCACTCCCCTCCTTTTGGTTATACAGCCTTATTCTTCCCCCCCGCTGCCTTTTTCTCCCCACAGTGATATGAAGGATGTGTTTTTGGAAGCTGTATCCATAATACCATGGCACGATATGTAACTAGAAGGGACACGTTTCTAAGGTGCAGTAAGGGAAGAGGGGAGGTGGGATGGATGTTTTCAATCACTGTGGAATGGCAAAGGTAAAATCAATGCTCTGATGCACAGGCTTTGAAGCCCAGGGTGAGGAACACTGATTTATTGGGCTCTGAGGGGGATGATTTCAGCTGTCTCGGGAGAGCTTTGGCGGCGTGAGAAAGCCAAACTCTCCTTTCACACCCACAAACATGAGGTGCAGTGACCTGGAGCATCTCCAGGAGCTCTCGAGATGGTGGAGTGAATCTTGCAGATCTGCTGCCAGGCCTGGCAGATGGAGAAAGATTTTTCCTCTTTGCTTTTTCTCTCCTTAGGCTTTCGGATTTATGACACGTGTTGCTCTCCAAGCAGAGAAGATGAATCACCACCCAGAGTGGTTTAATGTCTACAGCAAGGTAACCTCTTCACCAGTCCCACTTACATGGCAAGTTAAAGAGACAAACTGTTCTCTCTGCCTCTTTTTTGGTAGCTTGTATACAAGGGAACAGAAGGAGGTTGTGTCTTTAGAAAACAGTTTGAGATCTTTAAAGTGTTGCTGAGATGTTTGTAGCAGTGAGGAATCAAGAAGCTCTTTGCAGTTGCTGCCATCTGCATGGTTTGGACCTGTTGCTTCCCCTCTCTGGCTGAGATCTAAGGATAAAATACCAATTTTTAAACTCTTATTTAGCCAACCTGAGTAAGTTATTGTTTTGAAACTACTCACCAGCTCTCATTCCTTTCTGTGCAACAAGTTGGGAGCCCAGTGGGGTAGGGTGGGAGACCATTGGTGTGTAGGTACCTAAATGGGAGCCTGGCAGGCTCAATTTAGCCTTGATTTTTAAACAGTCATATGTCTCAACATAGCAGCTTATAAAATTTGTTTACAATATTACCTGACTGGTGGGGGTCTTTTATTTACAAGAGCTACAGGGTCAGTACCACAACCCTGCAATGAATGGCTCTGTGTGAAGGGGGAGATTATGACTCTCCCTTTATTTTTATTTTCTAATATTTCCCATTGCATTGTATGGAGCTCTTTGGGGGGAATACATGCTAAAAATATGGTAAAAGGACCTGTGGACTGCCTCACCTCCTTAGAGCAGGGTATCCCCACCTCCCCCCTAACAGGGGCATCCCAGCACAGGCTCCTCCTCATCAGCCTTTTAGGTCACCTGGGACATTAAATAATCACCAAAGTCCTGATCACTAATTCTTTGGCTTTCCAGAGTATTCACAATTATTAGGTTTTTTTCCTTCTCTTCCCAAAATGTGTGTCAAAGGTGAGACAAAGTAACACCCAACTTGTCATCTGGCTTAGTCTGAACAGACCCTTGCAGGCAGCTGCTTCAGAGCAAAAAGCACCAGTCCGTTTGTTTTTCTTTTTGAAATGAATCTGCAACAAGCTTGAACAATTTTTTTTTTCACCTTCAGGGTGCTGGTTTTTAACAAAACCCTCTAGCCCCTGCCTGACTCTGCTGTTGGCAGCTTGGTCACTGGCCCGGGTTCTGTGTGAAACCAATCCGTGGAATTTCAGGGTAAGGAACAACTTATTTAATCAGACACCTCCTCTTGGATGGGACCCAAGAACACAAAGGCTGGTTTAGGCTGCAGAGGGGCTCAGTTTGGACTTGGAGCTCTTGTTCAGCCTCCTCACCTACAGCATCTGCTGGTTTACATGAGCAGTGTCCAGCTCACTGCTGCCCAGAACCATCATGTCAAACCAGCTTGCTACAGGACAAGCTGCCTTCCCTGTGAATTGCTGCTCAGCTCACGTGGCAGAGATGCACAAACAGCTTTGTAACCCCTTTTCTTTTCCTTTTGGACAGGTGCAGATAACTCTGATTTCCCATGACTGTGGTGGACTGACCAAGAGAGATGTGAAGCTGGCTCAGTTTATTGACAAAGCTGCTGCCTCGGTGTGATCAAGATGTAAAATGCTTTAATACAGCATCCACTGTTCTGTATTTAAATGGAATCCTCTGTTTCTTGTAGTCCTGATTTCACAAAACCCCTGAGACAAGATCATTTGTAACAGAGCAGCTTAGCTTAGTCTTCTTGCAACACCTTAGTCTTGAGTCCCCCCTCTGGGTACCTCTGCTTGTCCTTTGCCATCACAGACTCTGTGTGAGGATGAATCAGCAAGAAGTAAGTTTTGGAACAATCCTTTTCTAGAAACTAAACCAAGCTGCAGCTCACCCACATGTGTTGGTGTTCCCCAAGCCCATGGGAGGCAGGCTGGTGGCAGCTACCCCATACCTGGCTGCTTCTCTCCTGGAGATTTGTACATCTTTGCCCTGCAGAGCAGCCAGGATGGCTCAGTCCCCTCTGACTTGGACTCTACATTTCTACCAGTGACAAGAGATGCTGGTGAGAGCAGCCCAAGCTGCTGCTGGGGTGTCCTGGGAGTTGCCAGCAGGTACAGTTGGTGTTTTGGTGTTGGCTCTGTGTTGTTTGAACCCACCTGGCCTGTTGGCACCCACTACCCATCAGCTGTGTCCAGAAGTGGTGCTGTGTGCCTGAGAACCATTCCCTGAGATACAGGACTGGATCCTGCAGCTGCTGAAAACTTCACCTCTTCCCCAGCAAATACAAGAAAATCCCAGTTTGCTCCTGGCATTCCCATCATGAATCAAAGCTGGAGCTTAAATACTGGACTGGGCCAGGTCAGTGCTCAGCACCGTGCAGGACTGAGCCCGTGTTTGTGTTGTAACTCTCCTGTACCTGCTGAATCAGGGTGGGGGAGGGATCTTGGCTTGGCACCCGGAGCTGCTGGTGGTGGAGGAAGAGGCATTAGCAGGATTCCTGCTAAGCTGGGCTCGGCTCTAGCTCTGCTCACCCCGTGTTGATTTATTTTTTTAGCCACAATTACTCACTGCAAACATTATTCTGAGAGCTTTGGATCCCCCTGACGAGGTTTCAAATCCTTTCTTCCGTGGTTTCAAAGCTTTTAGCCTCTGATCCTCCCCGAGACAGATTTCCCCTGCCTGCAGGGATATATATAACTGAAATATTACATATTTCATAGCAACCACAGCTGTTAAGATACCTGACATCAAAGAGGTTATCTAGTATCTTAGACTCCAAAGAGAAATCTCTGTGTCAGTTCTGTGAATGAAACTACTGTGGTTAGCCAAGACCTGTACACTATATAAATATATAAGTGTATATATGTAAATTTCCTTCCATTTGGGGACACTTCAGTTACAAGTATTTCCATAAGTCTTCCTTTTGGGCAGTGGCCATAGCACACATGGACAGGCACTTTTTGGTTTGTCCCAGCTTGGTGTAACATCTGGCCACCAAAATGATTCCTCTGAAAATGGTGTAGCTGAGGCAGTCTCTATACTTGACCTCAAGCATCTCTTCATTTCAGGTGTTACAGCAGGATAGTGACATTTTCATGGCACATCTTCAGGAAAGTCCTTTCCATCTTCCTAACAACTTTTAACATTGCCCATGATCTTTTAGAGTTATTTTCTGTAGCCTTCACCATCTTCTTAAATGTTAATATTTTAATTTTTCCCTTGATAGCTGATCTTCAAATCTAGTAAAAGTTCACCATATGTATTTCCTCCTTTATCTCCCAAAACTATTTTTAAACCATACTACATCATCCTTTTGATTCCTTATTTCCATTTTTAGATATTTGTTTAATTCCCTAAAATGTCAGCTCAGTTCACCTGCCTCTTGTAAGACTTCTTGTTTTAATTGAAATCTTGAGTCATCAAGTGGCTGCTGTCCCTTTAGCTTTTTTTTCCTTTTTTTTTGTACCCTGAGTTCCTTCTCTCTTGGAGCTGTGCAGTCAGTCATATTCTCTGTTTTTTTATCAGCTGACCTCTACATGATCATTATCTTCATTATGTTCTCTACATGTACTTCAGATTTCTAATGTTTATGCTTGTAAAACTGAAGATATCTCAAAGGCAGTATTTTCTGTTTTGTAGTATGTACTGAAGCTGAAATTCTTGTTACTCGTGTTATTTTTCAGGCTTAATATCAACACACTTAGTCAGAGTAGCATTATAGATACTTAGGAAAAAAAAATTCTCATTAATGAAAGTTTTCCAGAACCTGAAAGTCAGAAGAAAAGCATGATTATCTATGCCAGATCTTGCATCTGGCAAGTTTATGTTCTCTCTGAATCTTTTATTTTGAGTTTGACAGAGTATATGAACTGCTGTAGTAAATGACACACTTTACAATCCCTGGAAATACTTAATTTCAGGGATCACAGATTTTAAAGGATCCATGAGGAAAGCAGCTGAGTTAGTATTTTACATTATTCTCTTGCACCCGTTACCACAGGGTCTTGTAATTTATTTTTTTTTTTAAAGTAGCTTTAACTCCTGAGGTCATTTGTTCATTGATCTTGACAGACACTGGTAAATTAAGGTTTTATTAGAAAAACAGTTTTCCTGGTACTTGCAACATTAGCCCTGACAATCCATTTTTCATTGTGAGTATTTAGGGATGAATATTTAGTGATGCTTATCAGTGTAACACTGGAGTGATACAGGTACATGAATACTTTTATTTTGATAGTTTATGGTACAACAGGTAAACTATATTTCTTTTTGAATGAAGAAATGAACTGTGAGATGAAATGTGGTGCTCACAAGAAACCCTTTGGTAGGGATGGGCATCAAACCTTGCTCTTTCCAAGTTCAGTCATGCTGAGAAATTAATTTTATTCACAGAATTATGTCATATGCTCCAAGTAATGCGTGACAGCATGTACTTTAGTAAAAAAAAATCATAGTTAAAGTAAATTAGTCCTGTCTAGCGTGGAACATTTTATTTGTTCCATGGAGGAAAAGAGTGTGTTGTTCTGGGGCTTGTGTTTCTCCTCTTGCATTCACAGAGGAAATCTGTTTGTATTTATCACATCTGTCTTCCTCCTGTGCATCCCTTAGGAAACAAGTTTTTGAAGACTAGGAAAAAATAAAACTAAATATGGCAAAGTAATATCCCCTTTTAAGCTCAACACAGTAATTTTTATCTATTATCTAGCATATATTATTTTAAATACCAGAAAAATTATACCCTAGAATGAACTGTGCTGCACATTGAGTTTTAATCTCCTTTTCCCTAGCAACCATCAAAAAGAACAATAAGGGCAATAAATAGCCAAAAAGGGCATCAAAAATGAATAAAAATAGTGTCTCTGTGGGGGAAGTGGGTCTTTAATCACTTTTTCTCTGATGTCCCTAAAATTGAAGGTTAGAACAATAAACAGTTTGAAAGAGCAGTTTCAAAATAGCCTCAGAAATGCTCTTAGTCTCCAGAACAATAGGGCTTTTTTTAAAAATAAACATGATAATACCCAGAAGATCCTGCTGACTTAAGGAAGTTCAAAAGCCATCCGTGCTCCAGCACACAGAGCCAAGAGAAGCAGCAGCCCTGGGCTGCATCTTCACTATAAAAAGGGATGTCTTTTGCATGGCATGAAACATGTTGAGATGGCAGTGGTGTGGCTTTACTGTGACAGCTGAGGGAGCTTTAGCTTTGTCACAGGCAATTTGAGCTGAGGTACAAATCCAACTCTGATGAGGTTCAATTGCTTAATGTTGGGGTTTTAGAGAGATTGAATGGCCATCCCAGGTTATTTATTTAAATGCAAAATGTCAGTGATTCCTTCATATCCATGCATTACATAGATGTAATCCTTTTTGCTGTCCATGCTCTGCAGGGGACCTGAAGCATGTTTCAGAGGTACACTGCACCACTACAGCTCTCTGTAGGTAAGGGAATTAAATCTCATCCCCAGCAACCATTTGAGGTGGAAGCAGCAGAGAACCAGGTCTGTACCTGAATATGTTGAATTCTAGCCTTACAATGAGCTTTTCAAAACCTCATTTCCAAGAGCTCTGATTTATACCTGAAAGTGATTCCTTGCATCAGAAAGTGAAATTCACATCTATGAGGGTGCAGACTCTTAGTTAATGATTATCTGCTGAAATGCATTAGTCATTGGGTTTTATCCTGGTCTATGAGTGGGAACTGATGCTGCAGTTACCTGTGCAGGTTATCCAGCAGTCCAGTCTGAATCCACTGTGTCACTGTGCTGCCACTCACAGCAGGGATGATGAAGTTTTCAAAAGTGCACAATGAAAGTTGGATACTAGTTGCAGCTTTAATATTGTTCCTGTATTTTTTATCTCCTGTTTGTTTTGTAGCTTTTAAAAAATTATTTAAAAGTCACTGGATTAATGATAATCCAATAAAAAAAAAAAGTATTTCATGTTTGTTAAGAAATACATTGGACAGAAAATCACAGAAAGATGTTGCTTTCAAAAAGGAAAAGTAACCATCTGGCTTGAATGATTTTGCAGTTTGTAAAAGATTTACTCTTATAATACTACTGATCTAAAAATACTTTTCAAGGATAAATTTCTTCCCAAAGGCAATTTTGTATTATTATTGTATTCTGTTCTGTTTGGTTTGGTTTTTTTTTAAGAGATTCAAAGCTTTCCAGAAGGAAAAAAAAGTATAAATAAACCCAAGAATTGTTATTTTTAGCTCATATTTTTATAGAATCTGCTCTCTTCTGCTGCTCTGACCTCAAGATGGTTTTTGTGTCTTAGTTTTTCATTTAGTCTTGCAAATTCACAGGAGAATTCTGGCATGAGGCTCTCTCTTAGACTCTTCTTCTGCCCATGTGGCTAATATGATGAGTTAGCATGTGCATTTACATTAAAAGGCATGAACTGCAACATTCTCTGACAAAAACCTGTGCAGTACAACAAGATGCACTGCTGGGAGATGTTTCCTCATTTATTATTACCTCAGATTTGCTTTTTGTTCTGATCATTCAATTTATTACTATTTTTTGACTATTAAGTCAAAGTGATATCCCAGTACTTCAAGCTGATTTTCATATGCCCTTTCACCATACCTGGAATTTAACCAGGTGTTAATCTTCTGGTCTTTACTCATAATAAAACTGGTCTTGTTGTGTAATAATTGATTCTTTTCTGTAAATTCCCCCTATTTCTTGTGATACAAGCTTTTCAACAGGAACATTACATTTTAGATGTCACTTCATTGGTGTAGTCAAAAGGATTTTTCTTATATATGTTCCTTGTTCTGCCATAAGATGTTATCTGTCCTGTATGGTAAAATGCATACTGGGTTTCTTGTTTCTTTTTAGCCAATGATATAAAATAAGTCCTGATGATAAAGTCCAGTATGCTCTTCAACTGGAAACTATTATGATAGGGGAACTTCTTTTACCTTCACCAGTCACTTCACCACAGACTGGTGCAGCAGACACACTGCATTTACTGTTGGGGAGCAGACTGTTCCCTGTGCATTATTTTGCCTCATTTCTATCTGTATAACTGACTGCAAAAAAGATCTGAGCCTGTCTGTTCAGACAGCTGTACACAGTATATCTTTAGATAGCTGTGCATGGAAATCATATATTTCACCTGTATTTCAGCTGAAAATGAAATTATGAAATTATTCTCCAATGGTCCAGTCTTTAGCTCTTCTTTTCCTCCTGCCTTTTTCATATATCAGCTTTAAGTCTGGGAAGATGATATCCATCTGGCTGGATGACCCTGCCTGAAGTATTCATGCTTTGCTCTCCTTTTCTCTCTCATAAGCAACACTGCTTTGTAGCACATGAATTCTTTGCATATGAGTTTGTAGGCAATCAAAAACTAGATGGGAAGAGGTTGATTGCAGACAGTTACTGCTGAAGAAAAATATTTTGTTGGGGAGCAGCCCCAGTACCAGGCATCAAAGTTGGAACTTTTGCAGAACAAAGGAATTTCCTTTCCACTACCAGATTCCTCTAGACCTGTTGGAAATGGTCAATACGATGGAGCAATCAGGGCTGGCAGATGCCCAGTGGCTCCCAGAGCAGTGATTTTGTTTCATCTAAAGAGATAAAAAGCAATACTGGCTGACACAGCAAGGTCTTTGGAGCCTTTCTTAGCAGGATATGTCTTTCTACAGTTTGCTCCTGAGCACTCAGTATCCCATGGCAACCTCTTTTCTTCAGGGAGCTTTAGATTTTGACATCTCATTAATAGATGAGTTCAGGAAGCAAAGCTGCAAAGCTAGAGATTGGTTCCTGGATTTAGCTGAGGTAAATAGCAGTGAATTTTAGAGGCAGGCCAAACCCAATTTTATGGTCCTTCCTTTGGGATTAATGCCTAACTTTGTTTGCCTGGTAATGAAGAAAAGTTATAACTTGCAGGTGCAGGTAGGAATTGTAGAAGAAAAGTAGGTGTTTTTGAAGAAGATAAAAAGGACAAACACTTTTAAAAACTAGTATATTTTACAGCATCAGCTGCTAATTGAGAAAGAAGGTTAGTGAAATTAATTCAGTACAGAAGTATTGCCCACTGTCTGACTGCAGAATATGTATTAATGAGAGGGCACCAAGAGTGCTGGGAAAAGAATAGGCTGAAGTGTAATCTCATGTTTTATGACAAACAGATGTCTGAAGTAGTCTAGTAATTTAACCAGAAAGCCCTGCTTCACTGTTTTTGATGAATAGTTTAAATGTAAAATGATGATCATTTGTATTGACATGGTAACTTCAGTTAGGAGATCACATTAGCAAGGACTCTTCTGTCTAAATGCAGTTTAGCTACAGAACATCTGAGAAATGGTAAAATAACATCTCAGATACTGAACTTTCTAAATTAGATCTGACATTTTGCATTAGTACTTCAGTCTTAGATTTTGTAAATGTATCTAGAAGATTTTGGGGAGAGAAATATGTGTTCTGATCACTTGCCCAGTGTAATTTTCCTTAGGAAAAAATAGTGTTTCAGACAGTAGCACGGTTAATTTGTCCATGTACAGCCAGAAATGTCAATTTTTAATAGGGAAGATGACAGAGTGCTACTTGCTGGAGCATTCAAGAAGCTGGTCAGAAATAAAAAATAAAAATTAAAAAAAAAAACAAAACCACACACACACTATAAAGGAAGATCTGTATGAAAAGCTTATGTTTTCATTGAGCCTGAAAAAATTACATGTCCAGTCTTAGAGAAATGCACACAACAGATAAGAGATCCCTTCTAAAGGCTGTGGAAATGCTTCAGCCCTTCAAAAAATAGCCATATTAATTATACTGGGAAGTGATGGTCACTTATTTAAACAAGGCTTATGTTATTATTTTTTTAATTCACCATATCTGCTTAACCATAACTCTGAGACACTGCTTAAAACAGTGGACACATTTCTGCACAGTTGTCATCTATTCGTATGACCATAGTAACAGTGTTTGTTCATTCCTTGAAGGCAAATTTTGATTATTAAATGGTATGCTGCTGTTAATTCTGGTAGTTTTCCTACGGGATATGTAGTTGTACATCTTCCTAAAATCTATAGTTCTTGGGAGAATCAGTGGAAAAAAAATTGATAGTCTTCATGATTGCAGAGGAAAACACGAAAATACTGTCTTGCTGCATTTTGGAGATTCAGTCACATTTAAAACTTGTCTCTAATAATGTCTCTAATAGATGTTTCTAAGTTTATTTGCCACGACTTCCTGCTATTGAAAGATAATTAAAGGAAAAAGGCCCAGAAAAAAATGCAGCAACTGAACAAAATGAGCATAAGGATGCTAGTTTTGGTTGTCAGCCTATCAGTTTGAATTGCCTGTACATGTGATGCTTTTTATAACAGTAGGAACAAGCAATACCCTACAGATCTTGATAGCATTAACATCAAACATCCATGCAGCTACTGGGGAAAAGAGGGGGCAGCTGTGAGTAGTGCATTTCATATAATATCTTTTTAAGAGGCAGGTTCCATGTCAGAAACAGCAAAAACAACAACAAAAAAAGGATTTCAGCTGTGACCAGGCTTAGGTGAACCGACTGACTGCAGATGGCCTCATAAATAATAAAACAAATAAGTGATAAAAGCAGCTTCAAATATCCTTTCTGTACTGAGATATGTACTTGAGCAGGTCTTGTTGTCTTTATGCATTTTAGTTTCCAAGCCACAATACACAGCTGAAACTCCCTTGTGATATGATAGGGAATTTACATTTTTAAATTAATTTTAGACGTACTGAAATATGAGCACGTAGAGGAGTGAGAATGCTGCAGTGTGCCACATCCTTTCCTTCATTCCTCACTGCTCCCTAGCACTGAAGACTCATATTTTGTTGTTTGAGAATTTGTAATTTATACTAGTTTTCCATTTGATGTAAACTTACAGGTTCTGCAAGAAGAATAGTGGAGCTGAAGCTTGTTGCTCACACAAGCTTGTTGCTTGTTTTTCTTTTCATATAGAAAGAGGGAAAGGCTGGTGAATTAGATATCTGGCCCTACTTCTCAGCCATGAACTCAGAGGCTGATCCATTTGGAGCAGTGTTAAGCAAGCATTTAACTGTTAATATCTGTTCTGTATGCCTTCTTCATCCCCACAGTTATTAAAGTTCCCTTCCAGTGTCCTTTCCGATAGCCCTAAAAAATAATAATAATTATATTATTTTTTTTAAATAATAATTTTTATTTTTTTTTTTAAATCCCTGAGTTTGAAGTAAGCTCAGAAACCAGACAAAAAAAATATTAAACATTCAACAGACCAAAATATTGAAATGTCAGGTGGTGGTTATATTGGATCTTTAAGCAGCTTGTGTTCTTTTCAAGCAAATAAGGAGTGTACTTAGAGTGTGGCACGGATGACTGATGCAAGGTATGCAAGCAGGACTAATATCTATCATTAGATCACTAATAAAGTCAGACAAGATGAATGGGCTTTTGGCAACATGGTCCTTTTTCTGTGTCATATATACAAATGAGTGTGCCATAAGGAGTGTATGTAGCAAGATATGTTATACTCTAGTTTTAAATTTGTATTCATTGATTTTAGTGGTATGACATTAAAGTGAAAGGTAGCACACAGTCCTGTTTCTGTCTGACAGAACCTTACCTTATTAATACTTAAGTATTAATAATACTTATTAATAGCTTCATTTTCTCAGTACCTTGTTGCACTTAATGTGGCTCCTCCCTGTTTTTACATTTAATGGTCCCCAGTGCAATTTTACAGGATTCTGCTGGATATGAAAACACACATACATTTTACAGCCTGTTGACAGAAAAGTACAATTTTAGCTGTATCCTAGATGAGCAGAGGGGAAAAAAAAAGGAAGTCTATAACTATTTTCTTAAGACACACAAGGTTGCAAAAACAAGCATATGCTCAAGTGCTTATTTCAATGGGGAATGTAGTATCTTCAGAAAGGCTCTGACAGTTCAGACATTCTTGTACTCTGATATTTTTCAGTGATCAATGTCAATCCTATGACCCAGAGAAATGCAAATAGGAAGTAAGGGGTAAATAGAGAAGGGAAATAACAAGTGTCTTCATGTGTCTAGTCATTCCTAAGTTTCAAAGGTGTCATTGAGCAGGATCATATTATTCTTTGTATATTTTTTTTATACTGTAGCAATTGTCACACACACACAAAAAAATATATTCAATCTGATTCCTGCATTTTTTTGTTTGGTTAAATGATGTCTACTGTCTCAAACCCTCTGTTAGCTTTGCAACAGGTATTTTTACATGCTTGATCTTTTCAATACCTTTCTCATTTACCATCCATCTCTCATAAAGGTCTTTGGAGTCGTTGCAGTTAAACACACAATTTTTTTAGTGCTCAGTCAAAAGAAGACAAGTAGCAGAATCAAAACAGTGATGAGAAATCAATATTACAGTGCTGGTCTCCCAGTGAGGTGCTGTGCAGACACTGCACTTCCTTGACACGTGTTATGCTCTGTAGATTCCTCAAGGAGCTGGATGGGAAGCAAAACCCAAAAGTCACATTGTGTTGTCATGCAGGTGGCCTGGCATTCATCACCATGCCAGGTCTTTGGCTGTGTTGTACCATCACTTCATCATGTTTTCTTTACTTCCCCTGTCTCTCCTACCTCTGAGTGGTGGCAAATCTTTTGAAAAAAATAAAATAGCCTCTGCTTTCTTACTCTTGTCTCTAAGTATGGCAGATGGCAGCTCAGTTTCAGAGCACGGTCTAGCAGGCTTTGATTAACACTTAGCAAACTTCCAGGGCTTTCAGGCTTTGTTTCCAGTTGAATGGCAACTCCCCCTTATTAATTGTTATTGTTTTCACTGAAGTCCTTTTGCTGAATTGGTCAAAGTACATTCCCTGGTGACAGACTTAAAGGTGGGGAGTGTAGCTTTGCTTTTTTAAGAGAAAACAGAAAGCTCTTTGTATCAGTTCATTTGACATCTGCTTTTGTGTTTTTATCTATGTTAGCAACATTTTGTTAATCAAACATCTTCATTTTTGAAACAAATAATTATGTCATAATTAAAATTCATTATCTTTAGCACAATTTACTCTTAGCCTGGTTCTATTTTATGTAGAACTGCCCCACATAATTTGTTTTCTGAATAGGAAGGGCATGGTGTTGGTGGTGTCCTGAGATCCTCCTTCAAGCTCTGCATTGTGGTATTGGATAACTTTATGAAAGTAAAAGAAGCAGTGTAAGACTAGGAGAAAATTAGGGAGCTTTAGAGTTTTCCCTGAGTGAGAATCACAGTATCCCAGGGAGGATTGCCCAGGGAATCTCTCCTGGGATCTCTCATTCCCAGGCAAAGCTTGAGGAATGAGCTCTAGGATGAGGTATTTGGCAGGACCAAGTGCAAGTCTTACCCTGGCTCTGGACTGGTTTTGCAAGGCCTATATATAGATGCCCGAAGAGGCATCTATAGAAAAGATCATAACTCTCTAAAGGTCTTAAATCATAGGTGCTTGCAGAAGATTTTGCCTTTTAAAGAAGTAAAAATCAAAGACTTTTTTTTTTTTCACAGCCTTGTCTAATCATGACCTCCAGGAAAGTTGTAGTTGTGAAATTCCTTTGGGAATCAAATTCTAAAGCAGCCACTTTGATGAACAGTGCTGTTGAGGAAACAGTAGTGCTCACCTACCTCAAATGGTTTGGCCTAGATGGGAACAGCACTTCCTAAGTATTTACTAATGTTTACTTTTTTTAGTATTTTAATAAATTAAATAGATAAATATAATTTGTAATAATGGACTGTGTCTTAATAAATAAACCTACCATCTGCTTCTGGACATAGTCTTAAAAGTAGTAGATTATCATATTCTGCTTTTTAAGAGGATTTGTGTAAATACTTTCATCAAAGTCCAGAACATAAGTCTGACTTAGGCTCATGTAACTAAAAGAACTAAAATAAAGCCCTTTGAGTATAGCTTGAGTATATCTCTTCTCACTCTAGAATTAAATACCTTAACATGCTTAGACTGAAGTACCAGGGACTTGAATTAATACAGACTGAGAGATGTAATGAAATGATACCACAAGTAACAAGTAACAGCTTCTAATGCTGTCCTTTTCTTATATTTGTCATATAATAGTAACATGGGCTCGCTCAGAGAAAAAGTCAGTTTGGAAAAATGGGATATTCCTAAACTGTTCCTAGAAGACATTATACAAGTAATTAACCAAAGCTAGATGTCAGGATGACAGATGCATTCACAGTGTAATCCCTGTGCTGCCTTCTTGCTGAGTGTTGTCACTGCTGACTTTCTTGATGAATGTATGTATTGAGAACGTCATCCTTTCTCAGGTTTGACTCTACATATATGCACGTGCTCTGAAGAAACATTATTCTGTTGAAGAGTGCAGGCTGTTAGAGGCCAAAAGCCAGTAAGACTTCAGAGCAGGGCTTTTACAGTTGATGAGCATGTATGTGTGTTTGTGGAACTTTCAAAGACACGAAAGTCATGCATTCAGTTTGTTGCTGATTAATAATTCCTGTGCTGCACAGAAGTCTTCACATGACTTTAGCTCACAGTATTTTCTCCCTTTCATCTCAGCTGAAACCATACTGTTCATTGCTCATGTACAGTGGAAAAGTCAAGGCCTAGATGTTATACAAGGCCTACATGTTATACAGAGTCAATGAGAATACTTCAGAGAATGGGAACTGTGGAACTGGGTGGATTTCGTTCAGGACAGTGATTTGTGTGCCTTGATTGATGCAGTGTTCATGGACCTAGGAGAGATCTGGGCTTGGAAAGGACAACTAAAGCTCTTCAGTACTGCAGCTCCAGCAGCAGTGGGCATGACTGAATGAGTATGTAATGTGTGCAGCCAGTTGACACTCAGCTTTCATAACTAGAAAAACCTACTAAGGAAGAACCTTTCTTCTCTTGCAGCTCAAGTCCTGATAGTGCCTTCTCAATTTCTGAACAATCCTCCTACCTTGCCATTCACGACAGAAGGCTGTTTTCCTTAAAATGTGCCTTTCCTATGATTACTTTTCATTCTGCTGGGTTCAGGGAAACATCTCTACCAGTAATCAAAATAGGAGAATTAAATGAGCAATGAGAATTTTGCCGTTTTAATCAACAAAAGATTGAGGATGCTATATCAGGCAAGTTGCAAATTGAGGATGCTTAATTAGGTGCTGAGCATCCATAAGTTATATACAAATTCAGTCATATCTGAAAACATCAATTTTATTTTTTTCTATCCGTACATGTGTCACTTCAGCTTAGAAAAAAATGTATCTGCAGAATAAATTTAATTAGGAACACCCTCTTCAGGACTTAATTTCTGTTTTGTGTAGTATCACCAAAAAACACAGTATTTCTTTTCATTAAGCATATATAGCTAGCAAGTGATCTGATAAGATTATATCCTCTTCTGCCTCGTTTGTAACAATTCAATATAATTCAGTATTGCAATTCAGAATAGCTTAGAAATTTGAATTATTGCAAATCAATAAATAGCATACAGTGCTTTAACATGATTCATAAATGATACAAGCTATGCTAAGGGCAAAATAAAACGGTCTGCTTTCTACTGACTTGGCTGAGAATTTGAAATCAAATTCAGAATTACAGTCCTTTTCTCTTGCCATGAATCTCTGGAGGCATTTGGGATGCTCAATCCTAGGGCAAGAACCTATCTGAGAAGTACTGTTGCTTCTGTGATGCAATTTCTCTTTTATAATGAAAGCAGATAACCTACCCTGTACTACCCTGTTCTTGACTGAGCTTCCTTGGAAAGTGAGAATGGTGACAATCTCACCATCCTTGCCTCCAGTTATGGCCCTGTGTCTTTAACACCACTATAATGAACAAACAGTGATTTCTGTTCTTACTACATTATAATCTAAAGAGAAAAAAACTGGTTTTAAACTGGGCAACCCCCTGCACGGAGAAGAAAAGTTAATGACAAGTTTGTGTACTGGAAAGTGCTAGTAGCACATATTGTGATTTTTTTTAAATTTACTTTTGGTTGAAGTTACCTTACACTCAAAATATTTTTATTTTTAAAAAGCAAAGCAGCTTAGAAATGAAAATCACTAATGGATCATATAAAAGAAAGACTGAAAGTTTACTCTTTTTTTTTTTTTAATATATATATCTGTTTTCTCCTGGCCTGATGTGCCCGTAGGAAACTGAGCTTCCAATTTTCTCCTTCTGTTCTGCATACAGGTGTAAGGAATAAAGTAGCAATTTAAATAAAATATGTGCCTGTGAACCCTATTCTTTCTGTAGGAAAAACTGGTGGTTACAATCCACAGATGAAATCAGAAATGAATGTGCTGACTGAACTCTGTTTAATATTTATGTTCACATTACAAGAAAGTATTTAATGGAGTTGTGAATGAAAGGGACAAAATAAGTAATTAAAAAAAATATATTTTAAACTTTAAGCTTTCAGGAAGACTCAGAAGAGGTCTGTGTATTAACCATATTGCCAGGGTTAAATCCTTTGCCAAATTCAGCTGTGGAAAAGGGTATCTATCGGTTTGCTATAAGAAATAACAAGTATAGAATCTGGGAATTACACTTGTTTGCCTTGTGGTATTAAAGTCTGGGTGTGCTTGTACACTCACATGGCACAGTATACAAGACAAACAATATTAGGTCATATCTACACCAAATGAAGTGAAGTGAGAATGGGTGTGAGACCCATCCCTGCCAGTAAATCCAAATTCACCTGAGCCAAGAGAGTGGTTTTATAGAAGCTTGGTAGGGTGAGGAGCCAGAGGATCAGCCTTCTTTTGGAAAATGGGACTGTGTTCTAAAATAAAAGTACTGAATAGAGCCCTGCAGTACAGATGCTGACTGCTATGGCTGTTCCTAACTTTTATATGATAGAATGGAAATTCTGGCACTGGACTTGATCCCTGGTAGGTGTCTGAAAATTTCTAATAAGGTGATACTGCCTCTGGCAGGTGTTTTCAGAGCACAATCCAGTCCTTTTAGTGGTGCAGGATGCCTGTGTGCAATGGTAATATGCTAATACAGGGTTTGCATGTCACTTGCAGCTGAAGAAAGAGTGACAAAAACTAGATCTCTTTGACAGCTCTCAGCTTACAGAGTGCTGAAGAGCACTGATTTGCACAGCAGGGACCACTGGAGATGTGCAGAAAGGCTGAAGACATGCAGGAACAGAGAGATCCTCTGTCTAAAATCAAGGCCAAGATAGTGACTGTTTCATGATTCCTTGTATGTAAATTAACAAAACTGAATTTGGCCTGTTTCTGATGTAATTATGATGATGGAAATCAGATTTTTTTTTCTAGATAAAAGAAGAAGTGGCTCTGTGACAGATACATAAACATGGAGCAAGCTGAGAGTAGTCTTTCAAATATCACAGACCATCAAACACAAGAAATTTTAGAAGTGGTTTTGAATGACCTGTTGGTAAAATGGCCAAGTAAAGGGTGCAGCTGAGAAGGACACAGGTGACTGGATGTGAAAGCAAATGTTTTGATTGCAAGCCTCAAAATACTGAATTGAGCACAAGTAAAACACCCAGATGGTAGTAAAACACCTGTAATGGGAGTGCCTTTGAACCAGTGTCAGATCATTCCAGTGTTTTCATGAACGTGCAGCTGCCATTGAAGTGAAACTGTGCTGATGAAATGTGTAAAATATGGATGGAGATAGCAAATGAAAGATGGCTCCAATGTAAATTATTGATGATTTCAATGATTCTTGATTTCAGAACTCAAGCAAGTCCTACTGTGAATAGTTTCTTGGTGGTAAATATTGAAAGTGCTCAAAGTCATAGAATCACAGAATGGTTAGTGCTGGAAGGGGCCTCCAAAGGTCCAGAGGTTTTTCTTGTATTTTGCTGTTTTCTTTAAAACTAGATAACTGTGAAGTTTTCTGAATGAATGGGCTACCATTTAATGAGGTGATGAAAACCCAGTTTGCTTTTGGTTTCTTCAGGAAAGCTGTGAAGCTCTACTCAACATAAATATTAAGATAATAGTAGGAGACAGTGGACTAGTAGGTAAAAAAAAATAATAATTTTATATCTGCAGAAAAATGAGGTGTTTTCTTCAAAAACTTTCTTGCCTCTGAAGGACCACTGGCACACACAATGGAATTGAAATATGTGGTGGTTCAACCTCCTGATGCTCTGCTTTGATGTGATTGTGGGTAATGTTTTGTGTCTGTTTGAGGGCTTGTGTGTGGAAAATTGTCTGTCTATCCAAAAGTGGAACAGCTTTACATAGTTTGAAGAAGGAAATGGCTGCTAGGTATGAACATTTAGAAAAGACTGGTGTAAAAAAACTTACTATATATAACCTCTGCAATTAGCAATAAGACTAACAGAATTTGAACCACTCAGAGAAAACAAATATGAACTCCTGCTTATGAGGTGTATTTGAAGGTGTATTTTTATTTGCTTATGAGGTGTATTTGAAGGCTTTGAGATGTTACTCAACTCTTTGTGGGTATGTGAACATTTCACTTTAAACTGTCATGATATAGTCTGCTGCTTATATTGAAATATATATAGGAAAGAAGAGTTTGGCAACTACTGTAAGTGGAAAATTTAAACATGATTCAGTTTTTAATTAACAGAGTCATTCTCTTTCATCTCTGCTAAACATATAATTCTAGCTGGTCCTTCATTAGCACAGCTTTCATCAATGTGAAGATAAAGCTGTGTTTAAGAAATTACTTGACATTCAAGTTCAGTATGAATTTTGTTCGCCATCTAAAAATGTGTTGAATTTTTTAAACTGTGGGGTTTACTTGAACATGTTACAAAACATGCTTCTTGTGATTTTTATCTTTTTGGGAGAGGTGACAGTGTTCCAGATGCCAGAGACACTCTAAACCCCTTCAAACAGACATGATGTCTGTCAGACACAATTAAGAATTAGTGAAGGAAAGGTTGAAAGTAAATTGTGTTAGCAGAGGTGGATGTACTATTACATAATTTATTGCAAGCAGTGTTTTGTAAAATTAATATAAAATCTAATCTAGTCTTTAAAGGTTTAAGGGGAAAAGATGGATTACGTCAGCTCCAGTTTGTTCTGTTTCTTGGTTAGTGAATTCCAGCTGACACCTAGGAAACCCACACCTCATTACCAGACTTTGAAACATCTGTTAAGGAAAATAAATCTGGTTGCCAGAATTAATCTTTCTTTCAGAAGTGCCAGCTATGTGAACAGAAACATTACTGCTTAGGTAAGGAAGAATATGTTCAGTTTTGCTGTCATCAGCCACATTAAGGCTTTATTTGGTTCAGAATCACTCAGAAATGCATCCGGACAGGTCTTGAAAGTTTCCAGAGAAGGAGACTCCACAACCTCTCTGGGCTTTCTTCCAGTGCTCTGTAACCCCTACAGTAAATAAGTTCCTCCTCATGTTGAGGTGGAACTTTCTGTACATGAGCTTGAATCCATTGCCCTTCGTCCTGTCACAGGGCACAAGTGAAAAGAGTTTTCCCAGCCCTCATGTATTTATAGTCATTAATTAGATCTTCTCTTAGTCTTCTCCTCTCCAAAGTAAAAAGCCCCAGGTCTCTCAACCCTTCTTCATAAGGCAGGTGTTCCAGCCCCTTAGTCATTGAAGATGACTATAAAAAGTTTACCTTAGTGATGGAAGTTTCATGATACATGGAGGTTAGTTTTTCAATGTTCTTTTCACTTTGTTCCTATGTATGTATGTATGATTTTGTAATGCTTTTCTTTTTGCTATTTTCCCCTGTATTTCTGTTTCTTCCCTGCACCTCTTCATCAGTCAGCTGTGCATCTGAGTGGGAATTTACCACATTAACCCTGAATATATCTATAGCCCCTGCTAAAGTTAGAGTACCTTTCTTTATACTGCATGTTAAATCCATGCCTGGATACATGGCTCTCTCCTGCCTTTTTTAATCTATAAAACCCTGCCACTTGTGCACTGACATTGCCTGCTCTGGAGCCCTCAAGCATTTCCAGGGTCAGCACAGCAAGACAAGTCACCTTTTGTAATATAAGTGTATTCGAGTGGAAGAAAACACACCTTGAACTTAACCTAGCAGCTTCCCACAGCCACTAAGAGTGGTCTTCATTGTGCTTCTTTCCTGGTTCTCCTGGTCACAAAGTTTTATGTAGTCCCTTGGGACAGCTCCAGTCCAGCCTCTCCTTTAAATGCTTCAGTCCCCTGACCTGTTACCAGTGAAGAGAAGGTAGATAGACACTGTACAAGCAAAGGAGAAGAATCACAGGCCTGGGTGTGGGGTAGCAAATGGGAGTTGCAGGAGAGGAGAGATGGGAAGTGAGACTTGGCATTTTTGGCAGCAGTTTGGTTTGAGTATCCTTATTGCCAGGCTCACCTCACTGCTGGGGTCCCATTTGAAAAATTATCAGGTGATTGCTGAAGCAATCAAGTGTTTAACACTTCTGTAGAGTGATAGTGATTGTTAGTGCATAGCCATGCCTAGCCTGCTCAGTAACTGTGCAAGGATTGAAGAGCTGGTGTCCCATCTGCTGGTAGGAAAACTGGTGACACAATCATTAAAAGGCCAATATAGTGTACTCCCAAAGTCCCATGCCAAGCTCTTAGTGTCCTCAGTAAAGTAGTTGAATTGCTCTTTCCCTGCCTTTCCACTTTCCCCCCACTGCTGGCTGAATAAATGCTGCTCATCTTGACTCAGCTGGTGCTCTGTCAGGTGAACCACCTAAAGCAGCAAGTGTAGCTTTGTAACAGCAGGAATGGCACTCATCAATCACTTGGAAATTACTGTCCAAAGATCTACTCTGTGTGTGCATGCTCTGCCTTTGCTGTTTGGATCCAGAGGACCTCATACCGCCAGCACACCTTAAGAGAAGGTGACTAGCTGCAGACCAGGTGGGCCAGCATCGAGACCTCTGGCCTGATTTCAGTGGCTGTGTCACCACATCCACTGCCCTGCCTTTCAGATCTCTAGGTTTGAACTTCTGTGTCTTTGATCTCCAGAACTAATCCAAGGGGAGGTTGCTAAATTGGAATTTGCTGTTCGTGTGCAAAGGAAGCACTCTGAATGGTTTAGCACCACACCATCACGCCGTGCCTTTAGGTTCTGGTTTACAGTTAAAAAAAAAAATTATCCTTCATTTGTGATCTTGGATACATTTGGATAAATGTATCTTGATTATATTATAGGATAAATGTATCTTGATTATATTATAGGATAAATGTATCTTGATTAAGATATGAAATAAGATAAATGAAAAAAAAAAGGTGAGGAGAAAGTGCAGCTTTTTTCATAACTTCTCAAATATGGGATGTAGGGAACTGGCTTGGGGCATGGAATACAGTAGCAACTCCTTACCTTGAAGAAAGTGTAGTTAAAATGGGCTTGCTTAAACGAAAAAAGCAGCCATGCTTTGTTGGTTATTGAGCTGGAACCAAAGCATGACGTTGTAACACCCATGTTTTTCAAAAAATTTTTTCCAATGGCAGTCAAATCTTCATTCCTCTGTGCCCATGGGAGCAATTACTCTTCATTTTTCTGCTTATTTGGGTTGAAAAGTCTTGTGTGACATCTATCTGTTACTGAACAATTGTTGCAATTTCCCTCAAAACAGGGCTCCTGATTCAAGAGGGGCCATTTAGTGAGACAGCTTTTGAATAACAAACAGGGCTAATAAAAACTTGTCTTTCAGAGGATGAATGTGAAGGCTGATGGAATTTCAATAGCTTGATCTCAGCTGTATCAAAAAAAAGTAGAGAATCTGAATGCTTAGGTACACTTCTGAAAATTTAAGAGATCTTAATCTCCCCTGTATCAGTGTAATCCTGGGGACTGGGACTGGTGGTAATTGTTGCTGTCTTTCATCACGAGCTCTGCCTCTGTGTCCCAGTCTCTTCTTTGAGAACTTTCTCTGCTTTCCCCTCTGCAGCTCTCAGGAACATGTTGCATGGAGAACATACTTCAGTGGCATTCACCTGTTGTCATGAAAAAAAAAAAGGGGGGAGGGCTAATATGCAACACCCCAACTTATTTTGGACATATACTTTGTACCTCTAGCTAAGGGGTGAAATTTTGCCTAAGATTAGGTTTCCTTCCCTATCGTGGCTACCATCTGACCTTCCTGGGAAATTCCCCCTGATGCTTCCATTCTTACTTGAATGTCATACGAAACTTTGGAAGTAAAATGTTGTTACTACTTTTTATTTGTCCCCCCTTTCATATGCTGTTACTTCCCCTCTTTTTGCTTCTCTTTCTAAAGGTCGAAAGTGTTTAAGTAATTTATGCTTCTGCATTTTGAATTTTTCTGAGCTGTTTATGATGTGATTGCCAAATGCTTTTGTGACTGAAAAAAACTACAGAGAACCCAAGGGTGTAATACAAAACACTCCGAGTGACTTGCAACCAGAAATGAGTTGGGTTGAACATACCATCAAGATTTGACCTTTCTGTAATTTTATGGGACTGTGAAGGTCTACTGGTACAGAATTTTTTTATTTTTTTTTTTAATTCTGTTTGTAATACAGCCAGCACACTGGGGTGCAAGTCCATTCCTGAGTATACTGCAACTCAAATAATAATAACAACCTGTATTTCTGTGTGTCTAACCTGCAGGTTACTTGCTTGAAAAATAGAATGTCATTCAGCAGCAGAGTGGGTTGTATACGTGTGTAACAAAAATTTTCCTGGGAGCCCCTCCATTGTCTGTTCCCTCTCCTTAGTAACTCCTCCTTCACCTTCCTCACCTCTTACTTTGTGTGATGTATTCGAGGATGCAATATGTTTTTTTTAAGGACTAGTGCTTTTAGAGGATTTTAAGGTTATCTGAGAGCAAGGGCTTTACATGCAAAAATACAGTGCTACTAATAAAATCATCTGGCTTGTGTTAATCAGGTGCAACGAGCTATTAAGTTAGTTAAAAAAAAAACCCAACAACTATTCCCCTCTGTCTTGCACTGAAAACAGGAGAGGGATGAATTCTTAGCAGTGGCACAGGAGAATTGTTCTGAGTTAATTTTCATTACCTACTTAATTACTGATACTTGGTGAAATAATGTTTTTAATATTTGTCTATCCCATGAAATAAAAGCCACATGATTGCACAATACTGCAGGGCAACAAGTGGTAAACTACATTAATGAATATGTCATATTTATGTCTATACATTTCCTACTGTAGAAGTGAAAGGGACTTTTTTTACTGTCTCCATCACTTTTTGTGAAGCCACAAAGAGTGGGCTTTTGAACAGTGGAGCAAAGCATTGGGTCAGACTACTTTCTTTGTGTATAAGCTTTGGCTTTAAATCAAAATATATACTATTTCTGCTAACATGTTGAGAGTTGGATTGAAATGAGATCCCAGTAGCCTGAAGTAAAAGAAAATTTTGCCCCTTGTTTCTTGGGCGCAAGTTTTATTCCTTGGCAAAGAAAGCAGAGCTGTACTAATATTCTTTATTTAATTTCTGAAAAATGTTACTGTCTGAGGGATGCTTCATGGTGCCTCACACCTGGTCTAAGCTCCATGGGCTTTCTAAATTTGGGTGCTCAATTTTCTAGTTTGCCTTAGACCATCAAAATTCAGCAGCGTGCGTGCATCGTGAGAAAACAATATAAATGTGTTGTAATGTGATCTTTATTCTTTCTCTGGGGAAGTTTTCAGATAGGTTAGGGCTCAGAGGAATGGGCTGTGCTGGATTAAGCTTCAGTGTTAAGGACATTGCTGCTTTCAGGTGTCCATACACTGAGCTGTGAGAGACCAGCAGGTATGTGGTGGAGAGGCAGAAGAGAATGCTGTTCTCCTCAGTGTCCTGCTGAGGACTAGTTAAACCCTGCAGCTAAATCAGTCTGAGGGTAGTTTAAAGTAAAGCACTGAACTTGCAAACTTCAGTATCCAGAGAGCCATTGCTGGATTTTGCACGTTGCTTCTGCAGTCCTTGCTGTGGAGACAGTAATTGCTAAGAGGGTAGATGTCCAATAAGGCAATACCTTAAGCTTCAGCACTTTAATCTCACTTAATAAGTCTGTGGGAACACTGCAGGAAATCAGAACCATAGTTTAGTAACATTGGTAGACTTGTTTCTCCTGCTTTTAAGATCATGGCTAAACATTTATGTCCCTTTGGGGTATATTTGTTGTTTTAATTTTCACACTGAATGTATAACTTAGCATGCAATTCTTTATGATTGCTTTCTCTTAAAACACATTCAGTGTATTTGCTATGAATACAAATGTATAATGCAGAAAGTGCTGTAGTAGTCAACAAAACCTATCTATCATTATTTACTCACTCAGCAAAGCTATAAAAGCCGTTTACTACATAATAGACCAAAGTTACTCCTTTTGTTCCACCATTTATTTTAACTGAGTTATACCAGGGGTAAATGTGAACCAATAAATCTGTGTAATAGCTCCTCACCTGCTAAGATGTAACATGATTTTCGAATTATTCAGAAGTGTCTCAGGACTTTGCTGTCTTTTACTGTGATTCTTTTGTAACTATCAGATCACGCTGTTTAGTTTCATAGAGCCAAGTGACAATGAAACTGGTTCCACTGTTGTCGTTTATTGTTTTATGGTTACTGGCTTAGTCATTACTACAAGACAAACCATGAAACTACAGGAACAGCCATACCAAAGATTAGATCAAAAATGGAGAGGAGCCAAACATTGAACTAGGACATCCTTCTCCACTTTAATGCGTTTACAGCTCTGATCAGACTCAGAGAGGGAGCTGTGTAGCACAGCTGTTGCCCAAAAAGTTGCCTAAAGTAGGTTTGACTAGAGCAGGTTGCACAGGAATGTGTCCAAGCAGGTTTTGGAAGTCTCCAGAAGAGGAGACTCCACAGCCTCTCTATGTAGCCTGTTCCAGTGCTCTGTCACCCTCAAAGGAAAGAAGTTTTACCTTCTGTTAGATGGAACTTCTTGTGTTCCCATTTGTGTCCATCACCCCTTCTCCTATTACTTGATACCACTGAAAAGAGACTGGCCCCATCCTCTTGACACCTGTGCTTTAGAAATTGATAAGCATTGATACGATCCCCTCTCAGTCTTCTCGAGGCTAAAAACAATTCCAGGTCTCTTGGCCTTTCCTGGTAAGAGGGATGCTCTTGTCCCCCAGTCATCTCTGTAGCTCTCTGCTGGACTCCCTCCAGTAGTTCTTGGTCCCTCTTGAACTAAGGATCCCCAAACTGCTCACAGTACTCCAGATGTACCTCACTAGGGTAGAGCAAAGGGGGAGGAGAACCTCCCTTGATCTGCTGGTCACACTCAATGCACCTGAGGATACCATTTGCCTCCTTGGCCACAAGGACACTTTGCTAGCTTATGATTAACTTGCTGTTAAGAAAAAGATAACTTGGGAACCACTGTTTTTCACTTCCACCCCTAGGGCTTCATAGCTTGCCTTGATTCTGCCCAGGTTCTGGTTTACATCATGCATGCCCAAATGGAAGAGTAACAGTAGATAGTAGTTGGTGCTCTTGACGAGTTGGTGCTCTCCCTCATTTTTCCCTGGCTCCAGGAACCTGCTGCTCCACCTCCAACTAGTGCTCGGCCACAGAACCATACTGCTGCTGCCACTGTGGTCTTTGCTGACTGAGATGGGGTTAGCACATGTGGCAAGAGTGTAGAGAGAAGGATTGAGGAGTATGTAAGCACTAACATAACAGAGCCTGTAAAGATGATGCCACTTCGTATTTTCTCTCTGTAGTGGAAAAATCAGAAGGGGATCCATGCCAATGTGATTTCAAATCCTGGCTGCAGTACATCCTATTCTTGTAGAGCCAGCTAGGCACCAGCTGTGTGCCTGCAAGATCCTGTGATTGTTTTTCCTTCACTACTTTCTGGGAAGTGGAGATTCCTAATTTTATTTGCATCCCATGTGAGAAATCAAGATTATCTTCCTTTTTTCCATGTTCCTGATCCTCACACTGTCCTTGGTATGTTCTTTTGTCTGAATCCTTGCCTAGCTTAGTAGATACTCGGTGAAGCTGCAATGGCATGTGGCAATCAAAAAAAACCCCAACAAAACCTAAGCAAAATAAAAACTCAAACCAAAATTCTATTCATTGTGAAGGAAAGACAAACATCCTGTGGGAATTTATCCCTTCAAAGGCTTTTCAGCATTTATTTGGAAGATGAGAATGGCTGGTAGACTGTCAGGTACCAACTGAAATACCCAACTTGAGTTTTGTAGGCATCCACCAGTGTTAGTTCACTGAGGTTTATCTTATTTTGTTACTCTGTATATGACAGATTAATAATTTAGGAGGTGCATTTTATTTTCTCAAAGAGAAAAATAAAGAGTATTTTATTCAGAGATGAAGCCTTTTTCATTGGTGTATCCCCACTCAACTCTTATGAAAGTTGCATGTGAATAAACTGAACAGTGAACTGCCTGATCTAATACAGAACATAGTGCTAACAGTGTTATGTGAACTCCAAGTCAAATACAGAGAGCCCTCTGGCTTGATAGTCCCTCATGTTACTTTAAACTTTCAAACCTCTGGATCTCAAGACCTTTTAGGCATTCCTTTGGAGAGCATGAAATTACAATGGGTTATCAAATCGAACCCCAGATAGTCTAGAAAGCAGAAATTAACCTAAATCTGATATACCCAAGCCTCCAAACTATATTTCAAGGTATAATCTTACTGTATTAATAAAAAATAGATAATAAAAAACTTATCAGGAATAAATGGAGCCCATTACTTCTTTTGTTTCCCCATTGTCAATATGGAATTCTGATAATAGTTGCTTTATTGCTCTGTATGAAGCTGCATGTATTATTTAATGTGTAGGAAGGATTTCCATCTATTCAGCTACGTGTGCAGCTTTCACATTATAAACTTCTATTCTGACAGGGGAGTATCGTCAAGATTTACTTAGGTTAAGTACATTACAAGAAATGCTCTGTGAGTTTGCATTATAGGTTACTGGTTTGATACCTGGATGTTGTTTCTGTTAAGGTTGTAAATACAGGAAACTTTTTTCTGTAATCTTTAGCACATATTTGCTAGGTAAATAAAATTACAAGTAGAAGATAAACTGTTGCTAGGGCTTCCGAAAAGTGTAGGTGTGATCAGTTTTCTAACAGAAGGATATTGGAGACAAAGGACTTGTTATCTCTCATCCTATTGATAGTTGTCACAGCACCTATTACTTTGGGTATTTGGGTGGGGGAAGTGAACATAAAAGATTTTCAGCCCCAGCACTTCAGGTGTGTTCTTTTCTCTTGGGAGAATCAGTGGCATACAATTTTTCTATCTTTATTACAGTAAGGTAACATTCTGAGGAACTACCACAGTGGAAATGACAAACAGGAGACATCATTTCAGGAAACAATGTGCTTCAACTACTTTCCCATCAATTTCTAGGGGGCAGAACTGTTCATCCTTTCTGAACTTCTCTTATTTCATCTCAACAAAGTCCAAAAGAGAATGGCTAACAAGAAGAAAAACAAGATGGGAGTGTGTTACTTAGCTAAGATTCTTTCTCTGAATTCAAATTCTCCATGGACTCTCAGTCTTCAACTTGAGTGCTTGCATTATTTT
>JANHGL010002642.1:0-12550 GCA_024611195.1 Ceyx melanurus | reverse complement strand
GAGTCTCCTTGTGTGGAGAGATCCCAACCCCAGCTGGACACTGCACTGCTGGGCCCCCTGCTCTGGGTGCCCCTGCTTTAGAAGTGTGTGTAGGGGTTGAACTAAGTGATCTCCAGAGCTCCCTTCCAACCCCTGTCATGCTGGGGGTGTCCCTTTCCCATCTGGAAAGTGGACCAAGAGCACACTGCCTGTGTCTGGGGTGTGCTTTGGAATCTCCACTTGTTATCAGCTTGCTGGCTTTATTACCATCACTAAATAGCTTTTCATAAGCACATTAATATCCCAGCAGTGCTTGCTGGGTTTGGCAGAGGATTGCAGCAGCCCATCCCTTGCCCATTCCAGGAGTGAAATTCCTCTTGGAAGGCACAAGGTGGTGCTGCTGGAATAAAAGTTGTGGAATAGAAGGAAACCCTGTGGAAATCCTTTGCTGTGTGATGCTCCCTCCAGTCCCAGTGGGCAGGAGAACAGACTCCAAGTGCCTCATCCTTGGGCAGGATATTTGACTTGTGGTCCTTTCTTTTTATTGAGGAGCTTCAGTTCCTAAAATGATGTTTGCTGGCCCATTCTCTTCTCATTCTGGCTTAGTGGAGGACTGGAGGAGTAGATCTCTCTGGTACTCAGCTGTCCCACTGCAGGCTGCTGCTTTCATGTTTAGCTGGATGACTCTCTCATCAGGTGTCACCACCTATCACAACAGTGAGGTGCTGTAATTGCAGTGGCAGAAAAACCTTGGTCTGCAGAGCTCTCAGGGCTGGGATCCTATCAGAAAAGTCACTCAACTTGTCCCTCAAGTCAGGGGTTGGTTTCCTTACCCATCCCAGTTGCCACTGGAACAAGTACATCTCACCAGAGTGGCTTTTTCCAGAGTTAGAGCAGAGAATCCTGGGGTGCCTGTTTCTTTTCAGGGTGGAAAAGCACAGTAGTTATTAACCTGGCTGCAGGTGACCTCCTCCTGAGAATTTCTTAGGATTTCCCAGGCTCTGTGGATGGAAAGAGTAACATTTCCAGTGAAACAGTGAATTATTTCCAGTGAGAAGAGTAATATAGCAGTGAAATAACCCAGCACAGCACAGGAATGTCATATCTGTGCTGGAAAACATTTAGATTAATCCTTCTGATGTTTATTTCCTTACACAGATGTATCAGACTATGTCCACATTGAGGCATTTCTTGTAGTGTTACAAGTAGAAATACTGTCTGTGTGACTGATTTATTTCTTTTTAAACCTCTTTTTCTTTCCACCCAGTTAGGTTCAGTGTTTCATCTTCTGTTTCTGTCTCTGACTCTGGCACTGAAGGTATTTTAACAAAAAACACAAGAAATCCTGACCTGTTACTTTTTCCTTATCATAGAAATGATGTTCAATTAGATTTTGCCTTTGACCTGGAATACCTGTAGCTGCTTTTTTCAAACAACAGGAGATTGGAAATGGGAAAGGAAGGGGATGTGGGCAAAAAAATAAATCAAGCAGCAACATGTCTGAGACAAAATTCACCATGTTTCCTTCACTAACATACTGTGATACATTCTTGAGGCTGGGGTTGGAAAGAGAGAGTTAAATACACTGCTGTTTGAATGTGGTGGCTGCAGTGCTTCTTGCAGGGTTGGAATTAGTTTGGTTTTCTCTTTTTCTGTTTATTTTTTAGTGTCCTCAGGGAATAATCAGAAGAAGACATTCAGCCTTGAAGAAAAATCCAAA
The DNA here is from genome assembly GCA_024611195.1 of Ceyx melanurus. Taxonomy (NCBI): domain Eukaryota; kingdom Metazoa; phylum Chordata; class Aves; order Coraciiformes; family Alcedinidae; genus Ceyx; species Ceyx melanurus. Next base: position 10,851 of record JANHGL010002642.1, on the reverse strand, counting down.
TCCTCCAAGAAACGTGTCCATTATATGAAGTTTGCAAAAGGTAAGAGGAGTGTTGCTGTTTCATAAGCTCTAGCCTAGATTAGAGGGGGGGAAAAAAAAAATAAATCAAACATGTGTCAAGGTGATCTGTGGCCTTCTGGGTTCTAAATTTGGCAAGTCAAATCTTGGTTTAGAAATACCCCCTGCTGCAACTTACTTAAGGCTGTAATGCTCTGTTCCACTTCACTCTGGGCCAGTTGGGGTGGCTTTAGGCTGAGGCTGGGGAAGAAAACCATTTTCTGTCTGAAGGAACCCAGCTGCTAACTAAAGGAGCAGTGAATATTTTGTATGATCTGGGGGGTGGGAAGGGGGAAGCAAATGTGTGATAACCAGAGTTACTTGGGCATCTGCACACCACCATCCTCTGCAATCTCCTGTAACCCCTGCTAAGAGATCATGTGGATAAGAGCAGTGATCAGATTAAAACCTGAATGCAGGAAGAGGAAAGGCCTCTTACATCCACCAGATACTTTAGTGGATAAATGAGGACAGTGCTTGGTGGCCAGAAAAACAATGTCAAGAACTGGTGGAGTTTAGTAATTTCTTTTCTTGACTAATTTTTTTCTTCAAGTGATGACATTAATTCAACCATCCCTGATTTTAGCATTTGTTCAGTCCCTTCCTCTTATTTCTCTGCTGCTTGTTCCCTGATTTTAGCATTTGTTCAATCCCTTCCTCTTATTTCTCTGCTGCTTGTTGCTCCCCTTCCACACACATGCTGTGTTTACACATCTTTCAATGTATGGATAAGATCATTTTCCACTAATGGCTAATTTATTAAACTTAAAGCTCTGTGTCATGTTTGGGTTTTGGGTTGTTTGGGTTTTTTTTTTTACTAGCAAATGCCTCTGCCAAAACAGAGGAAAATTGATGTCTGAATGGAAGCCAAATTCTGATATCAGGGTTTTTGATTAAATAATTCAGCCTTGAAGTCAAACACATTAACAAGACCCTGCCACTTTACAGCATGAAAGGAGGAAATTGGTTCAGGGCTTTACAAGTAGAGACATCCTGGCCTGTTTGAGGTAGGAGCAAAGAGGATTTATTTTGAGGTGGTTTTAACCTTCTACTAAATATAGAGGAAAAAAAAATGTCTTTGGAGCATGTAAAATACAGAGCAAATCTTTCACATGAACAATATCCCTTATTGGTTGGGTGTCTCTATAAGGTTGAAACAGTGATCTCAGCTGCTTTTCTAGTAGATGTTGCACTGTGATCACAATCACAGAAGAATAGTGGTCACAAGGAAGCTCTGGAGCTGCTCTGGTGCCACCCCCCTGCTCCATCCAGCAGGGGCACCCAGAGCAGGGGACCCAGCAGTGCAGTGTCCAGCTGGGGTTGGGATCTCTCCACACAAGGAGACTCCACAACCTCTCTGGGCAGCCTGGCACAGGCTCCAAAACCCTCACACCAAGGTGGTTTTTCCTCCTATTAACCTCCTAAGTTCCAGTTGGTGCCTTTTATCTCTTGTCCTGTCACTGGGCACTACTGGCAAGTCTGGCCCCAAGCTCTTCACCCCTGTCCTTTAGCTCTTGCTCAGCATTGCTCAGCTCCCCTCTCAGGCTTCTCCATCTAAACAGCTCCAAGTCTCTCAGCCTTTCCTGGGCACAGAGATGCTCCAGTCCCCTCTGCATCTTTTAAATCTTGTGCTTCACCTCCAAAACCAAATGGTGGTGAGAGCCTTGCCCAGGCTGCCCAGAGAGGTGGCCACTGCCCCATCCCAGGTGAGGTTGGGGGGGGCTCTGAGCACCCTGCTCTAGTTGCACATGGCCCTGCTCAGTGCAGGGAGGTTGGACCAGATGAACCTTAAAGTCCCTTCCAACCCAAACTGATTGTTTGGTCACCAGATGTGAAGATTCTGGTTTCTTTTTTTCCCTCCCCTTATCCTTCTCAGGTAAGGATCTTTCTTCACGCAGTGAGGATGACCTGTCCTGCATCTTTGGGAAGAGACAGAAGAGAAAGAAGACCCAGGTAAGCAAGAAGCTTCATCTTTTTTCTTTTTTTTTGGTTGTTTTTTTTTTGGTTTTTGTTTGTTTGTTTTTGTTTGGTTTGTTTGTTTGTGTTTTTTTTGTTGTTGTTGTTTTCTTGTGTATTTTCCCTTAGAGCAAAGTCAATTAAATGTCTTTCTGCAAATGACATTACCACATGCCCACCAAAAGCCAAGGGGTCTCCCACCTTGGAAATGACTGTTGTTTCTCTGTGCAGTCTGCAGGTGGCTGGCTGTGCTCTGAACCATGAGGAAATAAAAGTAAATTCAGTAGATATCTGTTGCAAGAACTGCTGTTTCTCAGGTTTCTGAAGTCTCTTGTCTAGAGGGAAAGATGGGACCTGGAAATGGAAATTTCTGAGTGTATGTGTTGAAAATCATTCTGGAACTTCACTGTGAACTTTGGGAGGAGAGGAATTGGAGGAAGAACATGCTAAGAGGTTCAGGAGAGTGGTGGAAATAATATCAGGTTTGTAACTGTGTAAATGCAAAGTGGGATGGCAAAGGAGCTTGTGAAGAACAAATAGTGATCCACTGGGGAAGACTTCACTATAACATAAAGATCACTTCAGTGGGTTGTCCTGAAGGATTTAGTCTTGCCATTGTCCTGTATAGTGTTAAAATTCCAGTGAATGCTCTGTAGGTTTTCAGGTTATTAGTGGGACAGAGAAAAATGTCATCTGTTTCCCAAATACTGGTCTCCAAACTGTAGACACACAGTTACAGTTAATTGAACTGGGAGGTTAGAAGAAATTTAAACAAATGAAGAACTGTCCTGTCTTGCCTGGCACTCTGAAAAAAAAAACAAAACCCAGTATGAACCTTTGTTACAAGTCACATGGTTTGGCTTGGAAGGTAAGAGCTTGGGAGGAGGCCACCAGCCCCAACACAACCCCTCTTACTGCTCTCTTGAAAGAAGAATTTGGGAGCTGCACATCCATGAGGGAGCTGGTGGAGGTCTCAGACACTGTAGCTAAGGTTCCACTAACATTGCTTCCATGATTAACACTTCCCATTCTCTTGGAGAAACTGGTGCCACTTGCCATTCTCTTGGAGAAACTGGTGCTCGTGGCTTGGATGGGTGGGCAGTTTGCTGGGTAAAAAAAACTGTCTGGGTGTCTGGAGCCAGGAAGATGTTTGAAGCTAAATTCAGGTGGTGGCTCAACACAAGTGGTGTTCCCTGGGAGTCAGGGCTGGCCCTGGAATCCTGGGGTCAGTTTTAACCCCTTCCTCCCAGAAGGACATTGAGGGGCTGGAGGGTGACCAGAGCAGGGCAATGGAGCTGGGGAAGGGTGTGGAGCAGGAGTGTGGGGAGGAGCAGCTGAGGGCCCTGGGCTGGTGGAGCCTGGAGAGAAGGAGGCTCAGGGGAGACCTTCTGGCTCTGGCAGCTCCTGGCAGGAGGGTGGAGGAGTCAGAGGGGGAGTCAGGCTCTGCTCCCAAGCACCAGGACAAGAGGAACCAACCTCAATTTGTTCCAGAGGAGATTTGGGTTGGACAGTAGGAAAAATGCATCCGCCTTAAAAAGGATTTTGAAGCCCTGTCCCAGGCTGCCCAGGGCATTGGTGGAGTCCCCATCCCTGGAGGGGTTTAAGAGATGTGTAGATGTGGAAGTTGGTGGCATGGTTCTTTTGATAGACACTTCAGATTGTGCAAGTTTGGGGCCACTTGTGAAGGCTCCATCAGTTTATAACATGCTTCTGCTAATTCCTTGACCACTGCTGGCTGCTGTGCAGATTTCCTCTTCCCCCTCACTGAACACTAAGCTAATGGGTCAAGGTTCTGGCAAAAAGTCACAGCCTGTTCCCTGTTAAGCACCCAGATTTCCACATGCAAATCCAGGCAGGAGGTAATGTAATTTGGAGCTGCATTGTTGTCTTCTGGCTGCCTTCTGCTGCTAAGAAGCCACAGGGACAGAAAGCCAGAGGCAGCACAATTGCTTTTTTTTTTCTTCCCCTCCCAACACACCCCCCCTCCTTTTCTTCATGGATCAGAGATCTGTGGAGTTTGCACAGAACAAAAATGCCTTGCCCAGGCTCTCCAGCTCTGAGCAATTTCATTTCATTGCACCCATGAACTCTCCTGAGCCCTTTCCAGCATCATTTTTCAGAGCCTGGGCTTTAAGGTGGCACAAATGGAACTGCCCTGTGAGAAAGCAGAGAGGTGATTGTGCCCCTGGACTGGGCATTGTCCTCTGCTGGACTCTCCTGACCTGGGGAGCCCAGCACTGGACACAGTGTTCCTGATGTGGGAGGAGAACCTCCCTTCACCTGCTGCCCACACTCTTCTTGATGCACCCCACTGATGATGTTGGGCTTGGTTTTTCCTCTGAGTGAGTTATGGGACTTCTCTGACTCCTAAGCTCTGTGGTACCCACAGCCTTTGAGCTTTTCTGGTTCTCCAGCTGGCTTAGCACACAGCAGATCATGACAGGGATGTAACACTGATGCCCACCAGCACTGCCACCCTAGATCTGGCTGGTGTGACACCAAACTGTTCTTAAAGATTAGGGGGAAAAAAAAAGAGGAGAGGAGGGGGAAACAAAACCCAGGAAACTCCATCTGTGCCAAATGGAAACTAGTGGAAGGGCTCGAGGCAAAGGGACACACTCTGGACCAGTGAGATAATCCTGGCTCTGCTGAAGTGCTTGTGAAAAAGACATCACCTCTGCTGTGGTAAATGGTGTCTCAACCCATCAGATATGTCACAGGGACCCTGTCCCAATTAGGTCTTTTCATTAGCAATCATATTATGATCTTGACCTGTGGAGTGGTCTCTGGCAGAAGGTGTTTTCCTCTGGCTTAAGGCTGAGCTGTTGTAAGCAAGGAGCTGACCTCAGGCTCAGTTTTTATCCCAGCAGCCTAGGGCTGGATCTGACACTGCTGCAGAAAGCAGGGATGTTGAAATTTGGATTATCTACCTTATCAGAGGAAGAGGGAGTTGACTGGAGGATTGTAAAGATTGCAGAAGAGGGGAATTGTGAAGGATATGGAAGGAAATGCTGTTTGCCCCCGAGGGTCAAAAGGAGTTTCTTTAGAAGTAATAACACTGAGATACTGGTTTCAGTTATTCTTTTGATGGTTCTGGGATGTGTGTTACTAATCATAGGCACTTGCAACCTTTAATTCTCCTGAATGTTCAACATAACGGGGCTTTTAATTATTTTTGATAAATCATGTGTCCAGCTAAAACCTCCTTAACAAACTACACAGGGACCTTTGTTTTAAACGAAACAAGTAAAAAATGGGGGGGAGAAAACAATGGCTGGGTTTCAGAGTGGACCTAAATTGAAAATGTCTGCAGGTTGGTGGGTTTTTTTTCCCCCCTCCAGGGAAAGGAAGGGATTGAAAAATACTGAATTATAATTATGATGCTCTCTGGAGACTTCCAGTGAAGTCCTGTTTTGCTGGGTAGGATCTGTCAGACTTTTCTTTTTGCTCCCCCACTTTCCCTCTGATTTTCTCCCTTGCTTTGGAAACACTGGGAGCTGGGGAGACAGAAAAACAAATTCCATTAGTTCCTATCTGGTTGAACTTCCTGGAACCCCCACTATTTTATTTTTTTTATTATTTTTTTTTTTTACTTCTCAGAATTTCCTTCCTCCATCCAGCTGTGTTTCCTGATGAAGCCTTATCACTGGAGAAAATGCTCCTGAGTGAGACTGAGGATTTGGGAATGAGTTACAGACAGTCCCAACTTGGTTGCTGAACAACATGATTCTGGCACTGATTTCACTTTGAGGGGGGGGAACAGCTCTGATTTGCTGCCTCATTTGTAATAACTCAGTTGGAGGGGCATAGAAAAACTGAATATTTTGCATCCATCTCACTTCCCTGTCTCGGGCCATTGGATGAGTAATCTGCTTCCTCCAAACTTTTGCAACTGGGATGTAAACCTGAGTAAATTTCCCTTAATCCACCTAATCCAAGCAGCCTGAAAGTCTTGACTTGGTGGCAGTTTCTTCCTCTGTAGTCATTAGAAATGTAACTGTCCACCCTGTTGCTTTTTCACTTTTTTTTTTGGTGTGTTTTTTATTTTTTTTTTAAATCAGGAAATTGTCTTCTGACACATTTTGCAGAACTTCCTCAACTGACTTACATTTCCCAGCACTTATCAGAAAAGCATGTTGGCTAATCTTAAGGGACAGAACTGAAAAGCCATTAAAAGTCTGGCTCTGCCATGGGCTCTGGGTAAACTGATAGAATTCCCTACACCTCAACTTTCCCTCTCTGAAATACCAGTTGTGATACTGGTGTTTGTGGGGTTTGACATTTGTCAGGCAAGTTTAACCTGTTGTTTGGGGGTTTTTTTTTAACCTATGACAAAAGGGGTAGCAAATAAATTAATTTACTGTTCCTTTTTCATTTTCCAGCCATGTCGGGCAACAACAAAAAAAACAACAGAAGAGAAAAATGAGTTGAAAATTAACTTGGGTTTTTCACCTTTCTGCTTTGGAGACCCCAGCTAGCTGAGGTATTTGGGACTGAGCAGCAGAACAGGAAAAAAAAGGGACATCAAAAACCTGGAGAGAGTCCAAAAGGATTTAGTAAAATGGGCAATAGGGTTAGAGGGCATGTCCTAGAAGGAGAGAGTGGAGGAACTGGGATCTGTTCATCTCAGAAGAGAGGCAGAAAAAGGTGACCTCTCTGCCTATAAATATCTGGGGCTTGGGGGGAGCAGAGGAGAGGAAGGGATAGTAATCAGGGGAGGCAAAAGCCAAGAATGGTGCTGGGGATGAGAACTTCAATTAGAAAAAGGAAGGCAGAGGCTCACCCTGAGACAGGCTTCCGTGCTGTGATGTCAGAGAGGCAGTGGAAGAGTCTCCTGAGGGAAATCCCAGCTCTTCAGTAAGTGACACCAAGAAAAAAAATAAATAACTGAACACACTTCAACCCTTTGGAATGGGTAAAGATGAATTGGTTTAAGGAAAACATCTCCCAGCAAGTCATTCTCTCAGCAGCTCTGGTACTGAAGGTTGATTTATTTTGGTTGTTATTTGGATTCTGTGTTGAGCTCATGCAAAATCTCTGTCCACGTGCAGAGGAAAGGCTGAGAGCCCTGAGACTGTTCAGGCTGCAAAAAGGAAGCCTGAGAGGGGATCTGGTGGTTACAAATCTCTGCAGGGTGGGGGGCAAGGAGAAGGGGCCAGGATCTTGTCACTGGTACCCTGGGATAGGATGAGAGGTGATGGCAGCAGGTGAAATATGGGAAGTTCCAGCTCAACATGAGGAGCAACTTGTTCCCTGTGAGGTGGCAGAGCCTGGCCCAGGCTGCCCAAGAGAGGCTGTGGAGTCTCCTCTGGAGCCTTTCCAGCCCCACCTGGATTTGTTCCTCTGTGGGGTACCCCTGCTCTGGCAGAGAGGTTGGACTCCAGCATCTCCAGAGCTCCCTCCCAACCATTCTCTGATTCTCTGTCCAACTGCCTGTTTTCATTAAATATTTTATAATTTTAATATAATTATCTTTTGAAATCAATAAGCTTCTGTTAGGTTGGCTTAAAAAGTTTCTAAAGAAGTGCATGATGTACCCAAATGCCTGGGCAGAATGATTATGGAAACTTTGTTTCCTTAAGAAATCAGAATAAAAATGTAGTTGCTGTCAGTCTGTTCCGGAGGAAGGCAGCAGAAAAACACTGAGATAGTGTCTTTAACATATTTCCTACATGGTTTTATTACACATTTGTTGTCAGAGAGAATAATTGCATTTTTAGAGGCACTGAGTATCTCGTGCCTGGGTATTCAAATTATCCCCAGGCTCCAGAGCTTGTCAGAGCTGGGATGAAAATTTAGAACTGCACAGTGCTTATTCCTATTTGTCACTTGATTTTTTTCAGCACAAAAGTGTGGCCTTTGTTGGGTGGCACTTGGAAGAGTGACTGTAACACTTTACCAAGAATCAAGGCAAATGAAAACACAGGTAACAGAAGGTGGGATTTGATCCCACACAATTATCAGTAGAAGATCTAGGCATCTTCTCCAGACTCCTGTCGTGGTGATGAGGCACAGATGTCCAGAGATAATTTAATCAATGAATTATTTAAGTTGGAAAAGGTCTTTTCAAACTGGAAAAGATCTGCTCCAAACTTTTCCAGGAAGACTTGTGTCTCTTCACTTACCAGAGAGGACATCTAACAGTGAAGTGCATCCTATCCAAGAAGTTACAATCTGAATATATTCTGTTCCAGGGCAGTATTTGCTGATGAGTGTGTTCTTGTAAGCATGTGATTAGTGTTCAACCCTCTTGTGAAGGCAACAGGATTTATTTATTTATTTATTTATTTATTTATTTGCTTATTTATTTGCTTATTTGCTTATTTGCTTAATAATTGTTACTGAGAAGAGACCATCTGCTGACCAGGTGGCAGAGTCTGCAAAACAATATCCTGGTGCTTTTATGCCTTTGGTATCCCCAGGAACCTGCTTCTGATGGGAAGGGTTTTTATCAGCCTGTATTTCATTGGTACTTTGGACCAGCATGGCTTACTCTCCATAGATTTTTAGGCTTGTTTCTCTAGGACATGGTAACAGCTTCCAGTGGCTTAGTTTTCACTGACTTCACCTTTTTTTTTTTCAGCATCTCTGTCAGAGGATGTCATCAGGCTTGTGTGCTCATCTGTTTTGCTTTTTCTTCCTGATCATTTGAGTGAAATGTATTGAAATTACCTTTAGCAAATGCTTTTTACAATGTCTAGAATAGTGCAGTTACTTCTTTGGCCTCTCCAGTTTTGCTCTCCAGTGCACTATGGACTCTTAACAGCCAGAATGGTCATTTCCAAGTTAAAAGAGAGGAGAAAAAAGCCCCAATTGCAGATTCTGCCAGCAGTTAGCAGGACAATCCTTTGCCCAGGCTTGAGGGGCAACCAGAACAGGTTGGTGACACAAGCTCCCAAGGAGGACAGCCATGAATATGCAGCTGAAGGGTTAAAAGCACCTTCAGTGTACAGGAGTGAAGGCAGAAGAGATCTTCTGGCAGCACAGACTAGCCTGAAGTGGATCTAAAGCCCTGTTGCTTGTAACACCATTTATAGCAAGTCAGGAAAACAATGGATTAGGCTCAAGGTGTTAATTTGGGCAATATTTTTAATGCTTCTCCATGCAGATGAGAGTTCCAGGAGCTCTGGTAAAAACAACTTTACCCAGCATGATGTCCTAGCAGTGCTGTTGATAAAAGGAGTAAGAGCAAAGTATTGATGTTTCTTTGCCTATTCTATAAGCACCTTGTTAATCAACTGAGGATAAATTATTGCTGTTGAGATATCAGCAGAGAGAGGAAGAAGCATCTCCTGATCTGGAAGCAATGGTGCTTTTTTTTTTTTTTTTTTCCCCTTCTCCTCTCTTCATTGAAGAAGAAACTTGCTTCTTGCAGTCATTCCTTGGGGGGGTTGTTAGGAACAGCAACAAAACTGGGGGGAGCTCTTTTGATTTATCTTCTCTCCTTCCCTTTTGGTCACTTGGATAGGCTTAAAGAGCCGAGTTGGCTTTAATGTGTTACCATTAGAGACCATGCATTAGCTGGAATAAACCATCATGCCTCAGAGTGAAAAATATCCCTTGATTGGCTAATTAATCAGTCAAAGGGGAATGACATGGCCCTTGGCTTGAGGGACTCTGCTGTGCAGGTAAACAGGTCATTGATAAATGGTTTGCCCACAAATTCATATATCAAGAAAACTTAGTCATTTTTTAACTACACTTTGTGTGAAAGCTGCACTGCATTTATTTTTTTTTATTTTTTTTTTTTATTTTGGAGGTGTATTTTTGCTGCCCTTGCTTTTTGCATCTGTGGGAGTTTTCAGGTTGTGTTTTCAAGAGGAAAAGCCCAAACAGAACCTTGGTTTCCATTGGAGTTCTGATTTCTGAATTGCAAAAAAAAAACCCAAAACCACAAACCCAACTTCTCAGGTTTAAAGATTAAAAAAAATTAATAATTTTCATGGTTTTGCATTGAGATTTAGCACTTTATCATTTAAATACCAAGACCACTCAGTGGGTCATATCCTGGCCTCACTCATTTGCCTAAATGCTGATTTTTGTCACCTTATCCTGATAAAAGAGTTCCCTGGTGGGATTCTTCACTGAGATTTAAAAAAAAAAATAAGGAAAAAAAAAAAAGGAGGAAATGCAGCTCTAAATTAAATTGCATTAAAATGTGATCTGGAACCACTCTTACACATGGGGTGTGTCATGAGGGTTAAAGAAGAGTCTTCATGTCAAGACTATAAGACAATGTTTGGTGTAGCTGCTTAACTGGGTGCAGAAAACAAATCCTAATTGTGCTTTTTTTCCCCTTTTTTTTCCCCCTTTTTTTTATATACTGTGAGAAAGTAACATCCCCATCCCTAAGCAGATGGGCTTGTCTACTAAGGAATGAAGTTCACCTTTTTTTATTGTCATGTGTAATCCTTTCCTCCCAAGCAGCCCTTGTCATGGGCCTGCACTATATAGGACAGCTTTGTTTTGTTTTTCCTCTTAAAAATATTTGTCTGATCAAAGAGCTTTCTTAAAAAAAAAAAAAAAAGTCAAAATTCCAGTGCACTACTTCAAAACAAGGAAAAATATGTTATTTTTGATCCTATCACAACAGGATTTGTATATGGAAGCGTGAACTAAGCAGGTGGCTTCCTGTTGATTCTAAAGCCAGGTGGGCAAGTTCTTGACAGCAAGTTGATCTCACAGGCTGCTACCTGCCCTGCTGTCACACAATCCCAGCCTGGTGGGGTGGGAAGGACCCTCTGGAGATGCTCTGGTGCCCCCCCCAGAGCAGGGGGCCCAGCAGTGCAGTGTCCAGCTGGGGTTGGGATCTCTCCACACAAGGAGACTCCACAACCT
>JANHGL010002641.1:206511-220914 GCA_024611195.1 Ceyx melanurus | reverse complement strand
GGCAGCACAGCCTGCTGCTGTGTCAGCCACTCCTCCCAGTTTGGAGTCATCAGCAAACTTGCTGAGGGTGCTCTCTACCCCCTTGCCCAGGTCATTGATGTGATGCCTCTTGTAGGTATGTTTGATTTCCTTTGGAGGAGGAGAAAATCAGTTCTTTAAGAAATACTAGTCAGACTTACCATTGCACATCATTCACAAAACCAGTGTCAAAATGGCATGTACTGCACCTTCAGACTTCAGCCTATCAAACTACATTCAGCCTCTGGCTTCAACGGAGCTGTTTTTGTTACCCAAATGAGCAATACTCCTGTCTCTAAAGTTGAATCTGTGCTGAAGTGCTCCTCTGGTTGGGGTCTCACAGAACTGTAAGAGCAGACCTGGCATGCTGAGTTTCTGCCATTGTGCAAATGCAACAGTTCAGAGGAAATATCCCTCTAAATAACTGTGAAATGGAAGATTTCATTCCCCGCTGAATGATTGTAAGGCTTCTTGCTGGTTGGGGAAGTAGAATGCAAAGATGCTGGCATGCACATGTAAAGTGAATTATTATTGTATTAAAAACTACTTTCCCCAAAACATTTGTTTCTCATCTGGCATCAAATAGAGTTTAATTGCAAGTTGTTTTATGTCATTTTCAAAAAGATGCACAGGAGGTTCCTAAACTTCCCATGTATACACATCTCATTATATCTCAGTAGGGTTTGTGTTTATACCACCTGCTCACAATTGGGAACACTTACCCTAATGTCTCTGTAACAAATTTTAGCACGGGGCTCCTTTTGACAATGCAGTTGTAATCTTCTTTGCACAGTTATGTAAGGCATTTCCAGAGGGTTATGTTAAGAGAAGAAATATGTGAAATTCAAAATTTTATTTGATTTAAGAGAACACAGCCCATCATTTTTGCTATTTTTATCTAATGGGTTAGAGAAATAAAGTTATCAGGTTCAAATCCGAATTACAGTTGGTTACCAGCTGTTTAAAAAACAGAACAGCAGAAGCATTAAAACCTCTAGAATATATATATATATATATATATATGGACAAAATATCAGCTTTCATGGGCTGGACGCCTCTTTCATGTATATTCTCTAGTGCTATACGAGAGGGCTATATGCTTTTTTTTTGGAGAGTTTTGGATATTATGCATGCTAATAATTCCAAGATTTATGTCTGTTTAGACAATTTACAGTGTATTGGCAGGATTACCTGTTTGCCTGTGGGCCAGAAGACTGAGTTAAATCCCACATCAGGATCTGGGCTCAGATCCAACGCTAGTATTGCAGTATAATACTAGGAGAGCTGTGCTCTTAGGAGAGTTGCGTCTTGGGTAAGGTGATGTTGAATAAAGGCATCCCCTGCTTGGCTCTGATGACCAAGTGCCAGTTCAGGACTTCTGAGACCTTTGCAGGAGGACAGTGAGATGTGTCTATGGGTCCTTACACTTACAAAGCATCAGTCTGACAGGACCCTCTGCTACATTAATTCTGTTTCTTACAGACTGAACACAGAAGGTGTCTGGTGGAAAAAATATAGCATCATAGTACAACCAAAGCCATCTGCATTGTAATGAAGATACATAAGTTGATGATGAAGATGACACTTTTCTCTCTCGCTCTTCCCTTTTCTGATCATTGTTTCTCTCCTTTCCTCAAAGCAGCACAGGGAGGTGAGTGCTCAATCCATATAAATTTCCGGGATGTGTCTATACAGAGCACACAAGATTGCTTGCTCTCCAATCAAGTGTCCCAACACAGCATCCACCAAAAGATACTTATCTGTCCATGGCACTGCCTGAGCAGCTCTGGACCTGTGTGCTTTCTCATTCCAGCTAGAGCATGCAGGCTGTATCGCAGCTTTTCTATTGCTGCTACTGCTCTGACGGCAGCAGAGGTCTGGACTTTAATAAGCATATTCATGTGCAGTTACTTGTTTGTCAGGCTGCCCAAATTTTCTTGAGGATGACAAACCACAGCAGATATTTATATCTCAGATATTTATATCTGGGACAAAGGCTCTTCTCCAGCCCAGAAGTTTTCTCTCTTTGCCAAACTCCAAATGTTTTGTTTGTTTGTTTGTTTGTTTGTTTGTTGGTTGTTGGTTTTTGTTGTTGCATGGTTTTGTGTTTTTTTTTAAAAAAAAAAAAGTGTTAGAACTGCTCAAACTGCTCAGGAAAACTCATAGATATCTTTCACACTGGGAAGCATTAAACAACTGAAGTCTGGGAACTGGGACTGGTTGCCCCAATAGCAAGTGCATGAATCACCAGTTTGTCCCACACAGAACTCTCCTCAGTCTCCAAGCAAAAGAATCCTATGGAAAGTCTTTAATATGTCCATGGAAGGCAAATGTACTACCTATGTTCGTACATTTTGGAGAAAAAGGAATAAAAATCCATTATAACACTACATTTTATTTATGTTATATATGATGCAATTCTTTGAGTTGCTCTGTATATGCCTCAAATATTTTTTTGTAGAAACCTGTTTTTGAGACAGGATTCTATCCTGAACCTGTTCCCTTGAAGCTCTTGTGGTCCACTGGGGTTGCTGTGGCACCTATGGAGTTGTTTGCACTGAATCAGGAATATTTGTGCAGTTTTGATGGGTTTTCAGCACACTGTAGCAATTCAAAATGAGATTTTCCAATCCAACTTTCATCACAGAGCCACCAGGTGCTTCATGAGCTGATTTATTAACCACTGCTATACTGTGTTTAGAAAACACTGCAATATCCTCTCTAGCAAGGTCTTGTGCTGATCTAAGCTTTTCTTCCACTTTGCTGGATGACCCTATCCTTAATAAAAAAATGTGTTTCCACTAAGAGAAAATGTGTTGAATCTTGCCTATTAGAGGAAAAATATTTGCCAGGGTTCCCTGACATTAGTTCATTCTTCTCTGTGACACGTTATCAGCCCTCCTTATTACTGTCACCAGAGTTATCTGCATGGCTCATGTTTTTGTTTTTTTTTTTTCTCTCCCTCCCACCCACTTGATACCGTAGCTGTTACCTATCACCCTTCCTCAAGTGAGGAGTAAATGACTGTTGCTCCATGACCAGCTGACAAGGATCAGAAGAGAAGTGCAAGAGTCCACTACATGGAAACTATTTGGTCATCCCACCTCAGAGGTGCTGTTCGAATTAAATTTCTGTGCTCACTGTCATGTGTACAAAATTCTTGGTGACATAAAAGAAACATATTGTTAATTAATTGTAGTTCTGAAACACATGTCAATCAAATGCAATTGCAGCTAGTAATCTTTGTGTTGATCACTTTCTCAAACAACACCCTGGTCCATCTGAATTATGTCTAAATTAATCTAAGCAAATCTGTGCATCATCTTCTTTTAACCTAAATTAATGGCCTGTGTTTGTCTATACATAGATAAAACTTATTAGACAACTAAAGAATAATTTTAGACTTTTCACTAACCAAATCAACATTTTTGGCTTTGAAAAAGTGCAAATAACTTATTTACCATCATAGTTTTTGGTTTTGTTTGGTTTTTTGTTTGGTTTAGTTGTTTTGGGTTTATTAAATGCATGTATCTTTGTATCTGGATGATAAAAAAATACAAAAACAGCATTATGTGGGGTGATCCTTATAGTACTCCTACTCTGAAAAGACAGAGGAAGTTTTTGAAATCACAAGGAAAAGCTTATGTTGGTTATTACAGAAATGCATACTGGAGAAATTTCAGATTAATGAAATTTGTTTTCTGTGAGCTCTGGTATATTTAAGCATTGAAATTCTGGTTTGCTGAAATTATTTTTTTTTACTGTTAATGAGTAATCCATTACTAACTGTATGAGACCAAATGAATGGTTGATAAGCCACTGGTCAAAGTGCAAGTGCTTAGCTAGTCTTTACTAATGCCTCAAAATAACTTTTGAATTCAGGGCTTGATCCTGAAATATTTAAAACTAATTATTGTAAGGGCACCAACTTGATCATATGCTGAGAAGTACATATAACAGAGTTATCTGGACATAGTTCCAACAGTAATTTAAGTAAATAAATATAGTGCTTTACTGAAGTAGTGATGCATTTTTTTTCTGTATAGGTGGTCCTTACACCATGATGCTTCCTGTTAACTCTACCCTTCATTAAAAATGTATCATCTACGATACAGTTCCTACAGAATGACTAGAAGGTGACATCTGCATCTCAGAAAAGTAAAATTAATCAAGCCAGATATACTTAAAAATAACAAATACAGGCAATAAGAATACAACATTTTAGGTAGAGATTTCTTTAACTTTTCAATTATAACCACAGATTAAGTTGAGTCATCCTAGGATATGTTCTCTTTCTCACAGTGTAGATGGGTTCATAGGCTTACAAAGCAGTCTCTGAAGACACCAGGCTCAGCATTCATCTGAAGTTAAATACTCTTCTTTTGAGGATCTAGTTTATTTGAACTAGAAAAACAAATTGTATTTTACTTCAGGACCAATATGGCAGAAATCCCAGAGCTCTCCACCCATATGGTAGGAACATATGTGTTCACTCCAGCTACACTCCCTTACTCTGACTCTACTCGCAAACAACTCCCCATTTGCATTCTCCAGGACTAAGCCTATTAAACTCTTTAGAAATGTTTTCACTAATTTCAACAAGCTCTGGATGGTGCCTTCCACCTTCCAGTCGTTTTTGTCATAAATGCTATAATGACCAGGAGCAGCTTGATATTCCTCCTATTGACATTTTCAGGAGATGGCTATTCCAGCTTGTCCAGACCCCCAGAATGGTTTTCTAGAGCACTTTTTGTCTTATAAACCTTCTTGCTCATGTTATCAGATACTGGCAGGGGGTTCATTTGTTTGAAAATCCTCATGTAACTTTGGCTTAGCTCCTTTCCTGTAAACATCAAACAATGCAAGAAAGGGAAGACTTCACTTCTTAAGTGAATGACACACTTTGGCAGGGCGGCCAGTGGCTGTGTATTGTCACACAGCACATGGTGCAGCTGTTGTACCCTAATTTCTGCCTATATGAAGTGGGAGCATCGTGACAGGACAAGTCTGGTCCTGCAAAGGAATAATTAAAAAAAATCTCACGCACTTGTATTTGCTAATAGTGAGTCAAGACGACTAAAATGCAGGTGGTTTACACCACACACTGCTGCTGGAGGAGGACTGTTAAGAAACACACAGTCCTGGTCCTGGAAGTCTCAGTCACGGGGTCAGCATCAAGGGCTTCTATAGGATCTCAGCAAGGACAATGCTGTTCTTAGAGGGTCAGTTTCTTTCACCCACAGAGGCAAGAAGATTTCATCTGTACTATGTCAATATGATCTCGCAATCTTGTAGATGGAACATTTCACTAAGCAGTATACTCAAAGATAATGAACCCTTTTCTTTTCTCTGTTTAAATAAGTGATCCCAGTGAGTCTTCTTCCTCTGCACACCTAACTAACAGTGTAATACTTAGTCTTAATACAAAAGCAAATCGAAACATCCTTCTCCATAAGCATCTTCCTGGTTCTCTAACATAGAGATGACTTTTGCAAAAACAATTGCCTCTTTTCCCAGCACAAAGTGTCAATATTGTCCATCTCACCTCTGCAAAGGTGTCTCTCCAGGAGGAATCCAAGTGGTAGCTACACAGCAAGTCATGCTTAGCAATGCCAAGTTCCTGAGGCGGCTAATAAAACCACAACGCAACAGGAGGAAAATACCCCACAGCAATGCTATTAGAGTAGTTTCTGCTTCCAGAGGAAAACAGACAGAATCTGTGAATACGATTAAAATTTTTTTCCATGCCATGTATTTCAAAGCTTTGGCACCTGGGCTTTGCATTTCTCTTTTTTAATATAAAACATAATATTTCTGTAACTCACATTTGGAATCATTCCTGGGTTTTGGAAGGAAATTATTAAAATTGAGCATATGGAGGTCTTAAAGTAGAACCATGGGGGGGGAGGGATGGGAGGGGGAAGGCGGTGGGGAGTACAAACAGTTGATCAAGACTATTGTGTGGCATCTTAAACTAAACTAAAATGATGAAAAAATCATGGTGAAATAAGATTTGTTCTCTGTAGAGCTCTTTTAAATCCTCCATTTTCAAGTTAATTTCATGAAGTAAGATGAAGATTATACTGGAACTAAATTCTCCTATCATCAAACAGTGATTTTCATGACATTTGCAAGTTTTCATATTTTCACTATGTTAGTAGAAAATATTGCAGATTTAGCAATTTTTGTATGTATTCAGAGAAGCTGACAATAATGATACATATATATATATTTTTTTTTACATCTTTTACCTTCCCATAAGACTAAGGATATGGTGTCAAACATTAATAGCCAAACAACTGTGTGGACCTTGTCTCAACCCATAAGCAATAGCTTTTAATTTTAAGTGTGGTGCTTGGATCATTAAAAAGCATTATATGCTGGGTAGCAGGTCCAGTTCCTCAAGAAAGTTTAGGCATGCTCAGGTCGCAGTCTGCATGTTTGCATTACAAACACTTCCTTTAAGCATACGCTCTGTATTATTTTTCTTGCAAGCTGTGAACATGCACTGATCAAATGCTGTGTGATAGTATAAATATTGCTGGGCATGGCCTAAAAACAATTGCCTCAAAGGTCTGGAGGAACTCTCTCCTGTCCAGAAAACCCAGTTTATGTTCAGTCCGAGTTCTCTGTGTAAATGTTGATTGTTTTCATTGCAGGTTCACCTACTCTAAGTCAGCAACTTCAAATCAACCATGATGTTCTTGGTGCATCTTTCCTATCTGCTCTTCAGTAGGACCATATGCTATTGGCTAAACATGAACGGTGTTTGCAATAAATGGTTTCTGAGTTAAAAAAAAAAAAAGAAAAAAAAAAAGAAAAAAAAAGGAAAAAAAAGAAAAAAAGAATGGTTAAGTATATTACACAGAATCAAAGAACGAAAGATTGTCAGGGGCTGGAAAGGACCTCAAAAGATCATCTAGTCCAACTCCCCTGTCAGAGCAGGATCACCTAGACCAGATCACACAGGATCACATCCAGGTGGGTTTTGAATATCACCAGAGGGAGACTGCACAACCCTCCTGGGCAGCCTTTTCCAGTGTTCCGTCACCCTCACAGTGAAAAAATTCCTTCTCATGTTTACATGAAACTCCCTGTGCTTCAGCTTCCACCCATTGCCCCTTGTCCTGTCATCGGGCATCACCAAGAAGAGCCTGGCTCCATCCTTCTGGCACTCATTCTATATATTTATAAACATTGATGAGGCTACCCCTCAGTCTCCTTTTCTCCAAGCTAAAGAACCCCAGCTAACAGCCTTTCCTCATAAGAGAGATGATCCACTTCGTTAATCATCTTTGTGACTCTGCACCAGACTGTCAAGCAATTCTATGTCCCTCTTGAACTGGGGGGTCCAGAACTGGACACAATACTCCAGATCTGGTCTTATAAGGGCAGAGTAGAGGGACAGGAGTACATCTCTCCACATACTAGCCACACCCCTTTTAATATACCCCAGAATGGCATTGGCCCTCTTGGCCACAACAGCACACTGCTGGCTCATAGTCAGCCTCCCATCAACTAGGACCTCCAGATCCTTTTCACCTTCACTGTCCTCCAGCAGGTCAACCCCCAACCTATACTGATACATGGGGTTGTTCTTTCCCAGGTGCAAGACTCTACACTTGCTCTTGTTGAATTTCATTAAATTTCTCTCTGCCCAGCTCTCCAGCCTGTTCAGGTCTCACTGAATGGCAGCACAGCCCTCTGGTGTGTCAGCCACTCCACCCAGTTCGGTATCATCAGCAAACTTGGTCACAGTGCACTCTGTGCCCTCATCCAGGTCACTGATAAATATATTGAACAGAACTGGTCCCAGCACCTACCTCTGTGGGACACCACTAGTTACAGGCCTCCAACTAGACTCCATCACATTGACTACAACTCTGGATTTTTTCCTTCAACCAGTTCCCAATCCACCTCACTACCTGATCATCCAGACCACACTGCCTCAGTTAAGCCAGAAGGATGCTGTGGGGGATTATATCAAATGCCTTAATGAAGTAAAGATAAACCACATCCACTGCTCTACCATCAATTATCCATCTGGTTATGTCCTCATAAAAGGCTATCAGGTTGGTCAAACATGACCTCCCCTTGGTAAAACCATGTTACTGGCCCTAATGACCCCCTTGTCCTTGATATGCCTAAGGATAACACAAAGATAAGTTGCTCCATTACCTTTCCAGGGTTGGAGTTGAGGCTGCCTGGGTCCTTCTTACCCCTTTTGAAGACTGGAGTGATGTTCGGCCTCCTCCAGTCCCCAGGCACCTCTCCTGTCTGCCATGTCTTACTGAAGATGGTGGAGAGTGGCCTGGCAATGACCTGTGCCAGCCTCCTCATCACCCATGGGTGTATGTCCTTGCAAGGTGGAGTTCCAATGAGGCCTTAGCCTTCCAAGTTACCTCCCTACATCTGCTGACTATAGTCCTATACTCCTCTCAGGTGGCCAGCTCCTACTTCCATGATCTGTAGACTCTCTTCTTCCACTTAAGTTGGCTTAGCAGTTCCTCACTTAACCCAGCAGGTCTCCTGGCTCCCTTTCTTGATTTCCCACTTGCTGGGAAGCACTGATCTTGAGCTTGAAAGAAGAGGTCCTTAAATGCTAACCAACTATCCTGGGCCCCTCTGCCCTCTAGCACCCTATCTCATGAGATTTAACCCAGAAATTGCTTGAAAAGGCCAAAGTTTGCCCTCCTGAAATCTAGGGTTGTAGTCCTGGTGATATCCTGTTCCTTACAGACAAGATCTTGAACTCCACCATCTTGTGATCATTAGGGCCAAGGCTGCCCTCAACCTTCACTGCTTCAACCAGAGCCTCCTTGTTGGTGAGGATAAGATCCAGCATTGCTCCCCTCCTCGTTGACTCCACCATTTGCCACCGGAGTAACTTCCTGGGCTGTGTCTGGCTGGCTGAATACCCCTTCCAGCAAATATCTGGATTGTTAAAATCTCCCATGAGAACCAGGGTCTGTGATTGCGAGGCTGCTGTCACCCACCTGTAGAAGGCCTTATCAACTATCCTGATCCTGCTCTGGTGGCCTGTAATGGATACCCACAACTGTATCATCCATGCTAGCCTGTACTTTAATTTGCACCCACAAGTTCTCAACTCGCCCCTCATCCATCCCTGGACAGAAATGAAGACATCCCCGTTGGTCCCTCACATATTGTCAACAGACCTGCAAACTTTGACCTTTAAGTCCCATTTTTCACCCACTTGCAGGTTCTTAGATGATGCAACACATAATACACCCTTTAACACCCACTCACTCTATCAGTGATCTTGATATAGGATGGAAACCTTTACATTTGTGCTGCTATTATCAGAATGATAATATCTTACATTACTACATTAGTCTGATAAGAGGCAAAATGTTTCTATTTGAGACAGGAACACTGCAGGCTACAGTGGAAGATGCCTGTAATACGTGTAACTCCTCCAGCCTCATTGGCTCCAGAGTAGCTTGGATGAACAGAAAACCCAGATGATATATAAAACCCCTTCCATATACTGTTATAGGTTTGAAGGGTCCTGAGTCCTTTGTTCACCCTATTTCCATGTAAAGGACATCTGCAATTAGAGAGTATTGAGGGAGGTCTCTAACAGACTTTAAGTGAGCATTTGTTTTATTTTATTGGTGACAATTACAATGCATGTTCTAGTAATGTTTTTCCCATTTCTTTAACAAAAAAAAAAATGCTCATATGAAAGGAAAAAATAAATTGGCAATCAGTGTGTCAGTATTTGATTGTTCACCTATACTCATTTATGTAACGGAGTCAAATCTTTGCAGCATTTTTTAAAGGTTTGGTTGTCAGTTACAAAATTGTCAGTACGTACGTCTTGGTTAAATTTATGTTATGAATTTGTAATTCTGTGAATAATCAGATGTGCACATACATTTGTGTTGTAGGACATAGATGTAATTCCCTCCCCTCCCCAACAGTTCTTTGTGACATCTTTCCAATTTTAATTGATATCACAGCAATCAAAGAAAGACCACAGTGAATCAGCAGTGTTGACAATGTGCCAGGGTGTTTAGAAAATAGGCATAGCTAAGGAAGAAGAACATGTCAAAATACATTTTGAACATATTGGAGTATGTTATGAAATAAAATGTGTTTACCTTTTTGAATGATGGTGTTGGGTAGTGCTGGCGACAATGAGGAGGAGGAGGGGGTGAGTGATGGAGCCCTAGAACTGGACCATGTTCCCATTTTGTTATGCAAGTTACAAATACGCAGAGAAGGAAGATTATGCTATATGACAAGTTGCTTCTCCAATTCATTGGACTTGTCAAACAAATTAACTTCAGTAAATCTACTCTGGTGGTGGTGGTGGTGGGAACATTAGTATCATCAAAATGCTGATGGCTGCTTAAATTCTGCCATCATGTAGTTTAACCAGGCTTAGACAGGTTTAGAAATCCAAGTGCTCAAAATACAGGAAGATTGTAACATGTGTTGCAAAGCAAAACACTTGAAGATGTTACCACTGGTAGCAACGAACTAAGACATTTGGCGTGGTGAGAGTAAAGGCATCCAAGGCCCATATTTAAACATCTGAATGCAGAAGCTAAGGAAGCCCCCTGCTAAAAATAAGCAAATATCCCAGAAACTCATGAAAGAAATGTTGTCCTGAAATACTTCCCAAAGAAATGCAGCTACAACAGTCCCCACCTCTAAGGTGACTTTAAAAGTAACTAAGCCACCACAGCAATTAAGAGTGTTGCTTGATTTTAGGAATTCTCCTTCGACATGAACCACTTGTCAAATCTTCTACCCAATTACATCACGGCTTTTTATTTATTGTCGGGGATAAACAGAAGTGAAAAGTTTTTAAGATCCTCAGATTCCAGGTCCTTCTTAAATAACCATCAGTATCAGCCGTTTTATATTCCAGATAGACTTTTCAAACATTGAGTAAGCATTAAAAACAGCTCTTAAGCTTTCTAATATTTTTCCACAATTTTCTTGCAGCTTCCTCATGCATTCGCATTGCAATTTGTCTAGACTGGGCCTGGTTTTAACAGCTCTTAACCTTATAATAAACTTTTGTCTCATGATTGTCCCACCTCCCTAATTCATCATCTGCCATATTCTGTAATCTGATCACCAATTTGGAGACATGAACACATTGGAATACATACACTGTCTAACTGGTTGAAAATAGATATGCTAAATAAAACCCATTATTTCTGTAAACAGTGATACATGCTATTACTTCTCACTGTCTCTTTGTCACATCTATGTTACAGCTATTGTCATTTTTTCCCTTGCTGATCTCTTTATACGTCTAATGGAAGTTATTATATTTTAAAATATTTTTACATTTACATCAGTTTCAGGTATTTTTCACATTATTTGCTCCTGCGTCTTGATCCCTAGCAGTTTCCTGGTAGGGTTTGGCAAGGGACACAGATCATTCATATCCATGTGCCCATTTCTGCACATCAAAACTGCACAGAACTGCTTGGTGAGGTGGGCAGCAGCTGCTGAAGGGAGGATGAGTTCTGGAGTAGCAAGGCAGTGAGGACAGCAGGCTGTTGCTTCTCTGGCCGAGCTCTGCCACAATGTTCACTTGGGTCTCGCTAAAAAACTTGCCTTGCACTTTCATATGAATTAAAGTAGTTGTTTGCTTGCACTGTGAATGCTTTTAAGTAACGTGTAAGAGGTGAATGTGGTATGTAACCTTGGCCAATAAAGATTAAAGCTATTTTACTGCAGACTTCTATGATCCCGAAAGTCACACTTGGACCCCACCATGTTCTTTCATTCCAGCAGGGAACACAGAAGGTGAATCTCACTACTGCAGTACCAGACATACCGTATACCAACTGTTGTTTTACTGGAAACAAAAATTGAGTGTGCACCTTCTTGCTGTCTTTAATGTGAATAAATTTGTGAACAATGAAAAGAGAAAATATAGCTTTGTTGTGAGAAATAGACTGATGCAGGGATGAAAAGGTGGCTCTGAGGCAGGCAATAGAGAGATAGAAGAATTAACCCAATTTCAGTGTCAAAATAAGTTGGTGTGGAATGCAGACATAACACAGAATTCGTTACTACACTAGTAAAAATCCTGAGTATTCATTTTGCTCCACTGAATTTAAATTTGGGCATAAAGAACAGGAATTTGGGACTAAGCAGGGCAGTGGAGCGAATTATCAGTACCAATCTCCATGACAATCCCTCTCTGCCTCTGACAAACCACTTAGGGCATTTAAATACTGGAGTACAAATAACCAAAATAAGTAATGGTATAATTATTTTAGACAAATTAAAGAAGTTGCTTTCCCCCTTAGAGCAGCCTGAAAATAGGACGATTCATTGGTTAAATTTTAATGGAACAATCAAAGAGCAGTTAATTCCCCAGCATGGGGTACCCTCAGTGGGCAATTTATAGGGTTAGGAATGCTCCATCTCCATGTTGACCTGATTGGTGTAAAGTCCCTCGATAGTTCACAATGTTTGTTAAATTGGAGAGTCTGTGCTCGGATGTACCCTATTAGCCAAAAATAATAGACAGTTTGTTTGCCAGTTTTAATGTTCATATGTTGCAATCAGCAGGGTTTGGTTGTTGGTTTTTTTTCTTTTTATATCAGTGTTTCAGAGGTTAATCTTTGTTATCATCATTTTAAACTCACTCTTATTCTTATCAGTTATATTTAGTGGCAGATTGCAAACTTTCCTTATTATCTTGTTAAATCAGTAGGTGAAAGCCTTTCAAGGCATTTCTTTTTAAACATCTTTTATTAATGTTAATGTGCCAGATGGGACAAATTAAAATGGTTCTGTTCTTCATGCTGCCACTACCCACAATTTTACCACATCATTTGCTGGTTAAGGAAGCGTATGAAAATGATAGGTACAGAACTGTAATAAAAGTTCAGAAAACGATAGTATAGCCTCTCTGGAAAAATGTTTTTCCAGTTAGAATTGTACAAAAAAAAAAAAAAGAAAAAGAAAAACAAGTAATTTCTGTGCATACAGCAGCTTTGATTTTATCATAGCTGAGAAATGCAAGATTCTTTTCATCAGAACAGCATGGCTATAAACCTTTTCTGCACTCATGTTGGGGTCAACAGAAAGCTTCAATACCTTTATAATCACAATAACACTCATTATTGGTGCTAATGCCGTAGTGGTTTCTGTGGCCTCTGTAGCATCACGTGTTGATGTTGACATTCCCACAGATCACACTGAAAATAAACCAGTCCATGGTCTCCGAGACTCAATCCCTAAGAAGAACTAAAAGTAAAAATGCTTTTGAAAGCCACCAGTGTATCACTGAATGTTCCTCACGGGGAAACCTCATCTGATTTTGTTGATTGGTAAGGCATACTGGGGATAAAACTCTGTGTGATTCACTTTTTTAGTAACCAGCCACTGATGAAAGTCTAGAGCCTACACATAAAATCATTGATAGGCAGATGTTGTTTCATTCTTTTGTCCTGCTGAAATGACCCAATGGGGCAAATAGTTAATTTTTCTGATTTCAGTGAGAAAGTCTTTTACCACCAGGGATTGTGTTTATTCCAGCAGCAGAATGGCGGAGCCCTTACATTTGTGTTTTTTGCTATCATTATTTCTTCCAACTCTTTGTTATGATGCAATGTCTAGAAGAGCGATACTTCCTTAGCTTTCATGGAAAGCTCAAGAATTGCTTTACATACTCAAGTAGTAACATCTGCTATAAGACCACAAAACTGGGCCTGGATATATTACAATCTGTGTGATATAGATCTTTGAGTATTCCCTGTCAATACCCATTTCAATTATATTCCCTGCAATGCATCAAATCTTGCTTAGAATGAGACTGAGAAGTTGATGAGACAAAACTTTAAATGAACAAAGGCAAGGACTGTAGAGGAAAGAGCTCTTTCTATGAAGGGAATGTGGATAGTGTCTAGGAATTAGTTTACCATCTAATTTTACCATAAATCTACTTCTAGTATTAAAAACAACTCAGATTCTTTATCTCTCAGTACCAGCTAGAAGGATTTTAGTTTTTTCTATCCAGCGCTACTTCAGGCTGCATACTGAAACTGATGTGATGATGAAAATCACTTAGCATGAATATAATAGAAAATTAAAGTAGTGCTGAATTATACTTAGCTGCTAGAATTCATATAGGCAACATTTTAAAATGTAACTGTATATTACAAATTGCTGTAAACAATTTGTATTTTTATAACAAAACAGTGATGTTTAACTTATGTTCTTGCAATTTCAGAGCTTCTTTTCCCTGTAGTCTTCTTTGTGAGCAACAGTAGAAAAAAAAAAAAAGAAAGCCCTGTTATACTTGTTATCACTGGAGATAAATTATCTGTCTCTCTATATAAATGTATATATGGGCATGTTTGTATGTGCATGTGTGTTTGT
>JANHGL010002641.1:104635-116078 GCA_024611195.1 Ceyx melanurus | reverse complement strand
TCCCCACTACTGTTGTTGGTCTGATGCTGTTTGGACATAGGCCACTTGACTGCACTTTCAAGTCTTCAATGTAATTTGTTTGACAGTAACTATGACCTCTGTTATTATCATAATTTTCTGAGATACTGACCTCCTACCTCTTTTCTTTTTTTTTTTTCTTTTTTTTTTTTTCTTTTTTTCTGTAAAAACTGAGCTGTTTATTTGGGTTCCTATGTAATATAATACATTCATGTCTGGTTTCAGATTGCCACTTTGAAAGCATTGCCTTACAACTGGTGATATTGAAGCACTTTTCCTACATTACATACTGATAAAAGCAGTAACAGGCTTGGGAAAATAATATTGAAGGAAATTTTTCAATCCATAATATGATTTCGGGAGCTTCTTACCTCATTGGATCAAAATAACGTTACGATAGCAGCTGTCCTTCTCAGTTATAGTTTCAAACCTTTCTCCTGTCAAACTGGACAGTACTTGCATCCTTATTGAGGAACCACTGAGGAAAAACCTTCCAGACATTAAAACATTCAAGGGTAAGGTTGGTTAAGTTTCCTTTCAATCATAAAACCAGAGGGCTGTTTTTCAAGCCCATTTATACCTCTATGATATGAGTTAAAAATCAACATGATTTTATATGAGTCAAAGCACATCTGCAAAGAGCAAAAGGTGACATTTCTGATTCCTGTCTGCGTCCCCCCTTTATGTAGTGAGGAAACAGTATTTTCCATGCAAGCCTGTGACACTTTGGGGATCCAATTTTGTGTGTTTTTTACTGCTTGGAGAGTAGAGGAGAATCCCATAGCCTGCAGAACAGCTAACATAGAGCTGCAAGTTAATGTATGTCCTGACAATGCTATTGCCAATGTAATTTTTAAATTGCATCACTTGAGCCCTTTTTATATGCTTATGCTTTACCAGACAAGCCCCCGTGAATCAGAGGCAGCCTGTCTTTCACTTCCTAGCATACCCCACTGGAATAAAACTCACAAATTTTAGCAATATATTTTTTAATTTAGTTTTTAACATTAGACTGAATATGATCAAATCCCCTTCAGCTCTCAAATGCTCCTCTAGCTGCTTGCTTTGTTTTTCCACTGGAGTCACAGACTGATGCACATTCTCAGACTTGCTGATGAGTCACTTGACACAGGAGGACACAGGGACGGAGCCTGCCACTGGCCCGCACAGTCAAAACCCAATACTGGTTGCTATTTCGATCCACAGCAGAAATGCCAGTATATTTGTAACACACTTAAGGGTGGATCAGGAAGCTAGAAATAAAAAAATATGTTCTCCTCTCCCAGTCTAATGCTGGATTTGCAGTGTTTACAAACAGCTGTTTCAACAGTCCCAAGCTCCAAAGAAATGTGTGGTACATCTGTCAATCTGACAATCTGACAGTCAAACCCAGCATTTGTTCCAGTGCATCCCTTAGAAGGGATGGTGTAACAGGAGACATGGTCCTCTAGTATTTGTCACTGTGGCAGCTGCATGCATGGCTGTGGCAACAGCTATGTGGTTACTTGTCCTGCCACTTACCACACGAGCAGAAAGTGAGCCCGCAGACATGGGAATTCAGACAGTCTCTGCTGCAGCCAGCAAAGAGCAGGAAGTGAAGCCCACTAAAAACAAAAACAAAACAAAATATATAAAAATATATAAAAATATTATTCCTGTATGACTACAGGAATAATAAATAAAAGTATTCATCAGGGTCCACATAGCAACTTGGGTATTAAAGGCAACAAGGCAGGGCTTGAAAAGAAGGTTGAAAAGAAGGATGCTTACAGCAGCCCTCATTCTAGTTTCAGTGAGGTTATGATAAAAGAGTAGTTCCACATTGGGTTATACCCTGCACCTCCGCTTCACCATAGTGGTTCCTCCACCCATGCACCTGTTCACTCTGATATACTGTGAAGAGAAGCGGCATTTGCAATCCCTGCTGGGGTGTAAGGTGAATGCAAAGACCTCAGATCTCTCCCTCAGTGAAGTACACTACGGTGTTAGGAGCAGAAGCAGCAACAGGACCAACATCATTCCACTTTGAGAAAGTATATGAAATTATGTGAAGTGCGCGGAAAACTACACGACAGCTGTTTCATAAAGAAAACAGTCCAAAACAACTGATCTGAGTTCACATGAGGGGTGATTTTTGTGCATAGAATGTGTTAGGATCTGAAGTGAATATGCACAAAAAAACACTAAATCTTTCTCAGCTCTTTCCAGCAGCAGCTACTGGGTCAAACCTTGAGATTCTGGTATTAGAAAATACTCTACATTAATTGATGACAATGTCCCCTGCAGGTAATCGGAATTTATGTTTCATTTTACATTTTGGACAAGGCACTTAAGATACCATCTGAAGGTTACATTCTTTATATAATATCAATGGCTTATATTTGCATTAGAAATGAAACCCTATAGCTTTTAAAAAACATGGGAAAAAAAAATGCCTTGACATTTTTTACATAAGTCTTAGAGCAAATAGATGTCAGGACTCAGGGATATTTTCACTTTTATCCCATTAAACTTTACAAGTTTTAGCTGTGCTTCTGAATTCTTCAGAGAAGCTTTGAAATTCACAAGTTCATACAATTCACAGAGCATCTGTTGTGAAAAATAGAGATTGTGATTTCCAATTTAAATAACTAAGATTTCTATTATTAAAAATAAAATTCTTGTTATTTAAAATAAAGCCTGGAGTAGTCAGCACTGGAGCAGCTTAAAAAAAAATCTAACTTAGAGATTTCAGAATAAGCAGGGAATTTATACAAATTGGAAGACAAATACAAATTATGTAGTCTAATAGAATTGTCGCTATGTACACATGCCATATGAAATTAGAAATCGGGCATCTAGCTGCCATTGAAGTGTATAGGAATTACTCACCGAGGTGTGGATCCCTAAAATACCAAAGCACCTATCAAAGTACTCTTTTAAGTAGTAAATTCCTATTAGAGCAAAAAACTAAATCCTTTTCAAGAGCTGTTCTTCAATGACCTTCTGGGATTCTGAAAATCTTCTAATTGTGAAGCATTTAACTAGGTGTCAGCAGAAACTCTTTAATAGATGGAGAGCACAGGGGGAGAAGAGGATGAAACAAGGGAGGATGAGGGGGGCAGGAGGACATGATGACTTGCTTGTGGCAGAGGAAACTTCTGAATAGGAGACTAAGAAGCCTGAAGACATGAGTGACAGTCAGTGACATGAGGATATTTCAATCATGTTTGAGGTTTATTCAACCCTTTGTGCACTGAAAATGAAGAATAAATTTGCATGTATCAAATTCAGCATGAATTTTGCACAGCCCTAGTTCAATAATCTAAGTTTCCCAAAGCTCGTTTTTGTTAATAGCCTCTTGTTGAGCATCTTTCACACAGAAATCTCAAAGCTTTATAAGCAATGCTCTATGAGGCTGGCTTCCCTTGACAGATTGCACAGTCCTTTCAGTGCCTCACAGTTACAAAATGCCATTCCAATATGGATGTCCTCTCATCAACGTTATGTTAGGTAAAGTGTATTCTCCTTTACATGTACAGAAATAAATCCCAAATCAGATAATGACCTTATTCGGGGTCACACGTCCCAGAGTGAATAAGTAAGCCCAATGTCCCTGTGACTCCACTATTTTTTGTCAGCCAGCTGTTTCTGCCACATTTCTTACAAGTATGGAGAATAAGGATTTTATAAGATCAGCATCCATAGTATTTATATTTCTTCTTAAATACTCCTGTATCTCCAGCTGCTTTAGACATTCTAAGGAAACATGTCAACTAAAACTATGGTGAAGGTATGCTCAGGAGTGTCACATTAGTAAGGCAGGGTCCGCTGGTTGAATAACACAAAGGAAGATTGTAGAGAGGTTTTTTGAAGGTATAAGTTAACTGAGGAAAGTACTTCCCTAAAAGGATAGGGGACACAGAGCTTGTGGCCAGCTTAAATGCTGCTCTGACTTCTGCCCACCTTTTTTAGCAGAATTTTGAATCAGAAAAAAAACCCTCAACCTCAAAGCCTCTTACCATTAGACAAGACGATATCTAAATAACAGTAACAAGATTTATTGCTGTTTTTTTTTCTTCTACACTATGCATAAAATATTTCCTTTGCCTGCTGCATGAGCATCAAATTAGTTGAAGGTTTCTGCCCAGAGTTTCAAGGTCTTCTCTGTATCGCTGCTTTAAATTCTCTAAAGCTTGCTATAGTCAAATTACTCTTTCCTATTGCAGAACATTGTCATATAAACACAGCCCCTCATGTCTCTGTGAATGTCTCACGTCTCACTGAGTCCAGGTGTCCACAGAAGAGCACAGTCTATTTCAGTTGATGGATTATTTTTTTTTAATGTTTGAAAGATATTAGAATCTCAGGATTTGGGTTTATTTTCTTTATTATTGCTTCTTAAGTTGTCATGGTTATCATTTGACCTTTCTCCAAATTATTTGTCTATTTAACAACTCCTTTTTCTCTTTTTTTCACCCTGGATATAAAGACTACTTGAAACTGGAATGAGAAGGGAGTCAGGGAACAAAATGCTTGTGTGCAGAGAAAAAAAGTTCACAGGGGGTTGAAAAACATTTTTGACCCACAAAAAACACCCCACAGACTGATAGACTGTGTGCTGTGACCAAAATGTTGCTATTTTTAAGGTGTCTGACTTATACCTGCCTCACATAATGGTCACCCTGAAAAGGATTTTGGCAGCCAGTTGACCACTAAGTATGAACATGATTTCTTGGTATTATTTTTATTTGGTTTACATTGTGGTTAGGTTTCAAAACTTCCCTGCGAGAAAAAGTGGGGAGAAGAAAAAAAAAAAAAAAAAAAAAAAAAAAAAAGGACAGAGGGAGAGAAAAAGATATAATCTAAAGAGATGCAGAGAGATAGAAATATAGGAGGACAATTTGTACACATGGACAACTCACACAGGCACACTGGAGAATTCCAATATAGGATCTAATAAACAGGTCCTTGAAAACACGGGTTCCCCTTTCCTTAGGCAAGCATGCCGTCTCTCCAAGGAGCATCCCGAGCATAGAGGGTTGCAGATCTGTCATTACAAAGTGTGCTCGTGAGATGACTGTCTGCAAACTTGGCTCTGGTACTGCTCCTCTCCATTAGCTCAGCAGTTTCTCAGTGGTCAGCCTGTCTTGCCATAATCACACACTGGCGCCACAGAGCGCATCTCTTAACAATACACTGTATCTTGTAATGAGTGTGTACCAAAATATTCTAAATCACTCCAATTCTGGAACAGTCATGAGCTCAGGCTTGACAGCTCAACACCATATTTGCTTATGCAGTGTACCTGTTAAAAAGGATGCCATATGCAATGAACAGAGTATTTTTTTTTTTTCTCTCTGTTAGTTTTATGGTACATGGAGTATTAATTATTTCACTCTCATTCCACTCAGTGGATTTAATCTGGGAGTTTCTCTCAGTTACCAGTCGTTAGAATATGGTCTATGTGAAACATGTCTGGCCAGAAGTGGTAAAGTGCACGAAGGACAGGCATTTTGGAAAGCATTTCTCTTAGCTGGAGGATAAAAGTTTATAGTTCTTCTACAGATACATAGTTATCTTTCTAGAACATGGCTTATCATGCATCCCACTAGGAGTGAGTTATGTTAAATCAAGTCTACGTGACCCAGTAATTCAAGGATGACTCCAAAGAAGATGCCGACTCCCTTTTTACAAGGAGTCACATGGAAAAGGCGAGGACTAATGGGTGTAACTTACCTCTGAGAAGATTCTGATTAGAAACAGTAGTAAAATTTTCCACAACAATAACGATAAACCAATGGAATAATCTCCCAAGTGAGCTGGTAGAGTCCTGAACACTGGACACTCCTAAGGCTCATCTGGACATGGTGTTGGTCCATCTTGTCTAGACTTTGTTCTTTCCAAGAAGGGTTGGACCAGGTGATCCTTGAAGTCCTTTCCAACATGGGATTCTATGATTCAATGATTCTGTGATCTCTCTGTCAGACTTGGCTAAAAGTCAAAAATAAAGATGCCCTGAGCTCTAGAGCTGCCCCCCTCAAAGTGTAAATTAAGGATGATTTCTCATTTCATAAAGGCTCCAATTTCACAAGCCTCATCCAAACCAGGAAGAGTCTTTTTTTTTTTTTTTAAAAAATTTTTCTTCCATTACTTTCATGTTGTTAAGTGCATCAAATCACAATATCAGGGTCCTCATCATATATTAAAAAAGAATCAAACAAAACACAAATAACACACAAAGCACATAATCCAATGATGTTCAGGTTGACTAAGTTTAAGTTCAGGTAGTTTTCTGCATCTGTTTTGTCATGTTTTCCACTCAGCTGACATGAGGAAGCTTTTAACCCAATTCAAAGTATATCTTTTCCCCCCACCCTGACTTTTTCTTTCCCACAGCCATGTGGTGGTAAAAGAGACATAATTCATAAGAGAATGTTCTTCAATGCACTTTGATTTTGGTAATATAATCTAAAGCAGCTGTTGGCATAATCTTACTACAGCAATAGTGATTTGTCATCATTAAAAAAAAAAAAGGTTAAAGAGCCTTTGGAAACCTGCATCCACAGTATATTTTGCATTATAATTTTATCTAGCTTTGTTGGAATACTTATAAGGCATTAAGTTTTTTTGCCTTGTCTTGATTTTTAAGAACAAAGTGATTTTCCAAGTTATTTTAGAGGCCTTGGAAGGGACAGTATTTTACTTTGCAGGTTTTCCCACTGACTGAAGCACAATGTGGGTCCACCCAGCTTGCATCTCCCTAGTAGAACATTTTGCTCTCAGTAAGAAAAACCTTCTGCATTATAAAGTGCAGATTTTTCTGCCATTTTTTCCTTGGTGAGACCTGTAGCTTTACTCACTGTTTGTTTTTTTTTTTCTTTTTTGTTTTTTTTTATCTTAGATGAATTAGATGAAGTGTTGTCCTGTAAAACCCATATCAGATATCTGAAATACATTAATCTGAGCAGGCAGCTGGGACATGACTCGTCTAATTTAGTAAGTAAGGTTCATAGCAGAGGAGTTCCTCTTGATGTACAGTTGTGTAAGGGAGATCAAGCTCAGGAACCACGGTGTGCCTTGGCATGACCCTGAAGGTTGAAGATGAAGTGGCTTCTACAGGGGTGGCACTGCCTTTGGTCTGACAGCAGTTTGTTAGCTACAGGTTTTCTATGCACATTTTTTCTGAAAGGACTTCTGGGTGTCTCTTGCCATAAGGGACAGCTGAAGTTGAGCTACCTCTTGACTGGAAGTAGCCTGGGTAAGGCAGGAGCTGGTGGTCCACCTTTTTAATTTCACCAGTGCAAAGTTGCAGCAACTTGATTGAAATGGCTTTAGAGCTTCTTTGTGCGTGGAGGCAGACGGTGGAGAAGAACCCTTCTGCCTGCCTTTGTTCATTCATTCGACCTGCTCAGGTCAGCTGAAAGGCCGGTTCTGTGAACATAATATAGAGCAGCCTCATGGTTGAGGCAACAACTCTTAACACTGACCTTCCCTGCCTGACTCCTTTGTGTAAAATAGCTCAGCTGTGTCTTATAAATGGTTGGAGCTTTTTTTCCCCTTTCTTATTTAGATACCGAATTTAGGTGGCACTGCAGAGTGAATGACATTAATGCAAAGTGAAGTTATTTCTCATATTTTCCTTAAACTCAAAAATTCTGGCATTGATTCCTTGCTCACTTCCCACTGCACTGAACTGCTACTTCTCAGATACTGACAGCCGTGCACATAAGGTGAATGAAGATTGAGAATATTGTCAATATACCCAGTAAAAGTGCTGATGCTTCAAAGTTTTTCTGTGCAGACTCTATTCTGATGCTTGTAAGAATTGCTATTACACTCAATTAAACATTTTATTGACTTGTTGCTTTCTTTTTGATTGTTTTCTATTTTTTTTGGGGGGGGGGGGAATAAAGTAAAAAAAATTATAAAGTATATTTTTAAATGAACACATGCAACTCTATTTGCATGTGAAAAATTATATGCCCAGGGAAGAAATAGGCTTTACATTGACAATCTATTCTGGCACAAACCATTTAGAATCACATGGAAGAAGTTTGTATCTGTAAAGGAAAGTTTTATAGACACACCAAACTCAAGAAATTAAGTAAAATGCCTATAGAAGAAATACAAGAAAAGCTTAGTGAAGATGCAGTCTAGCCAGATCCTTTGCAGGACATTGTGACCTGTAACTCCACAGCCAGAGGAAGAGAAGCAACATGTGAACACCAGTGAGACCCCCAATGCTACCAGCCTTTTGAAATCCTGACTTTGGTCAACATTTCTAAAGTCGAGGGGTCTTGTACAACAATCTGGAACAGCTACAGCACCTTTAAAAAGCCTGCAACATACTATGCAGATGGATCTGCATGAAGTTAATGCTGAATTGAATTAATTTGCATAGCATTAGTTCTCACAAACTACTAAGTGTTTTTCCATTCCTTTGTACATTGTAATTCCAGCCAGACACTGGGTTTTTTGGTTGATTTGTTGTTTTTTTTTTCAGCTGCAACTTCCCTTCAACACAAACACAACCATGGCTTCATGTCTGACCATCACTCTCTAATAAGTATCACCATTTCTATCAAGTCAGCACTCAGGGTCAAATCTCTTGACAAAATCTGGACTTTTTTTTTCTGTCATTTCTACATCCTTTATTATTTGTGGTACACTATTATTTCATTACCTTAATATATATTTCCCTCAGCTTCAGGCTGATGTCCTTTTAACAATATGCATCTAGAGAACTGTGAGGATCTGCTTCAGGGGAGACAGAGGGAAAGGGGAAGAAATGAGAAAAGGGCAAGTGAAAATTTCTGCACAGCAGGGCAGTGAGCTACTTCCCCTCATGCAAAGCACAGAAGACCCATAGTCAGCTTTGCTACCACAACAAACATTAAAGTTGAAGAGAGATCCAAGTCTCTGGGCAGTGTGCTCCTCTCATAAAGGATGGGCTTGGGATGGACAGTTAGGGCAAAAAGACTACTCAAAGGGGAGCAGGCAGTGCTGGATGGAAACATCAGGCTGAGGGCTTGAAGTCAGAGCTGCAGAGATGTATCAAGGATGCAAAGGTGTGTCCTGGATGCCAGAGAGAAACCCACCTCCTCAACAGTAGAGGAAAAGGGAGAAAGCTGCTTTCAAGTCATGGAGGCACAGGGGAAAATATTTTTAAAAACCCACCTAACAACACTCTAAAGGAACAGGTATTATTTTTCAAGGACAATGGCTTTAATATTTTCAATAATCCCTCTGAAAGGGTGTGCTCCTAACTTTGCTCATAGACAACAAATATTTTTTTTCTGTGTGCAACCACCACATTTGTTAGTAGGAGGAAACAAGTATTGAGCAAATACACTGAGGTGTGCTACAGGCTGTGAGACAGCGATGACTTAATGTATCAGAAAGACTTTTAAAGGGCACTGAGAAATTGAATGCTTGTTGCCAAACTTGACCAACATGTACAGGATGACCTGGATGTATGGGGATCAGCATGTGGGAAAAGACCCCTGCTCCTTCCTTGCTTCCCAAAGAGCTGTCGGAGCTGCCGTAAAGGCTCTGTGGTTGCACAGGTACTTGCAAAACAGGTCAGTGAGAAAGCCTGGCTAGCAAGGTCTGTCACCAGAACTGCAGAAAGCATCTGATAGATGTGGTGATGCAGAAGATGATGGCCCATCTCTTCAAGAAAGGCAGTCATTTGAGCCATCACCCCCTGGGAAGAACCTGAATTAGATGATGCAGCCATCGAGGGAAAGAAAGTCAAACAACATAAAGAAAGAGAGAAACAGAAGGTTATGGCTAGTGCCAAGGGGAAGAAAAAGACTAAGCCTTAAGCTAAGAAGGCCAGGTCTGCATTCACAGGGAAGAAAAAGAAAAAGGTTTGAGCACAAAATCAAAAGGAAGGAAAAGGACAAGCTAAAAGCCAGAGGGGAAGAGAGGGCAAAAATAAATTCAGCAAGAACAAAGAAGTACAGTATATTAACAGAGAACCTGATGAATAGGATGCAGGATAATTCTCTCAAAAGTTAAAAATCTGATCTCATGTTTTCAACATACCTAAGCATTTTTGTAGTTAAAAATGAGAACTCAGCTAGAACACACAGAACATGTAATAAACGGTTTATCTCAGTTAATCTTTATCTTTGACAACAAAGCAGACATTTGTGCTACTTCCATGACATTACTAATACAATGTCTTTTGTATCCACAAGCAAACCTTGTCACTGCTTGGCTCTGGCTTGCAGCATGGACAGAAAAAGAAGAAAACCTTTTAGGGCCAAAGATGCACAAAAGTGTGAAGGGTTATGCTCCTAGAAATCTAGATTTTCTTGGATCAGTGGCAATGTGCTTAGAGTACAATAGTAACGTGCCATAATGGGGAAAATAATTATATGAGACAATGACAACTCTCATATTTACAGGTGAAACAAGCAATAAAGGCTGAGATGTTTTCAGATCTAAAGATAAACAGACAACTGACAATTTTAAGTGACTAACATAAAATTACAAGACTAAACACTCCACTTAAGAAGCACAAATTCATTTGCTGCAGAGGCAGCAATATGTGAGTACTGCACATCCGACTTAGGAGATGTCTACTTATACCTAAGAAGAGAATAAAATAAAGGTCTCAGATGCATGCTTTATTCTGGCAGAAAATAGAAGGTCCTCTTGATGATTCTTTAAAAGACAACTCTGGAAATGGTTTCGTGAAGGCATGTTAACTCACCTCCATCCCTGGAAAGGTAATGGAACAACTTGTCCTTGATGCCATCTCTAAGCATCTGGAGGAAAGGAGGCTTATCACAAATAGTCAACATGGATTCCGTAAGGGGAAATCATGCTTGTCTAATCTGATAACCTTTTATGAAGATATAAGTAGATGATTAGATGAGGGAAGTGCAGTGGATGTGTTATATCCTGACTTCAGCAAGGCTTTTGATACAGTATCCCATGGGATCCTCACAGCCAAGCTTGAGAAATGTGGGTTTAGTTACAGTGTAATAAGGTGGATTGGGAAGTGATTGAAGAATAGATCTCAGAGAGTTGTGGTGAGTGGAGCAGAGTCTGGCTGGAGGCCAGTGACGAGTGGAGTCCCCGAACGGTCAGTACTGAGTCCAGCATTATTCAATATATTCATCAATGACCTGGATGAGGGGGTAGAGAGCACCCTGAGCAAGTTTGCTGATGACACCAAACTGGGAGGAGTGGCTGACACAGCAGCAGGCTCTGCTGCCATCCAGAGAGACCTGGATAGACTAGAGAGTTGGGCAGGGTGAAATTGAATGCAATTTAACAAGAGCAAGTGTAAGGTGCTGCATAATGGGAAGAACAACCCCATGTATCAGTACAGGCTGGGGGCTGATCTATTAGAGAGCAGTTCTGGAGAAAGAGACCTGGGGGTCCTGGTGGACAGGGGGATGACCATGAGCCAACAATGTGCCCTTGT
>JANHGL010002641.1:31726-46348 GCA_024611195.1 Ceyx melanurus | reverse complement strand
GGTGACTCAGTCTAGGTGATCCTGCTCAGGCAGGGGGGTTGGACTAGATGATCTTCTAGGTCCCTTCCAACCCCTAAAATTCTGTGAATTTGTGAATCTGTAACATGACTGAGAAAAGAAGATTATGATCCAAAAGGGTCCAGTAAACACCTTCTGTTGGAAGAACTGTACTGTTAAATACTCTATCAATGGTCTATGGGTGGTTTCATAAGTTAAGAAAAGTAACTATAAAATGAACAGAGAAAAAGAAGACACAAACATCAAGCCCTGAGGGAAAAAAAAATAGCAATTCTGCAATTGTGTCAATTTGTAATGAATAAGGTATTAAAAATCCTCTATGTTTCAAAACTGTCAGTAATAAATACATGCTGTCAGTAACATAAACATTTTGTTCTACAGTACCACCACAGCTCTTTCACATGCTTTGTGCCTGACTACTTAGACAGGAAAAATAGGTGCCACATAAAAGAGCTACTAGAACTAGTAAAATGTTGTCTGGTTATCCCATCACAACTCTACTGAGTAGCACAAAAAAAAAAAGAGAAAAATACCTACACATAAACTTTTCAGAGTAGTAGTCAGCCTTCTTGTGATCTGTAAAAGTTGTAACATGAGAAATCCTACATTAGTATTTTTTCAATACTCCCAATCCTGTCTTTGGTGGATGTATGGGCTTGTCTTGCACATTTGGAATTGTATCAGGGAACCCCCACAAGAGACTTGTTGACTTTCAGTGAGATTCAAATGAAAACCAAAGGAACATGTTTGCAAAACAGACTACAAGATCACAACCCTTCCCATCTTTTGTGAATGACCAGCTGTTATTAAGCAGTTGTTTAGCAAATATAAAAAAATATGCTGTGAATGTGAAGGTGAATAACTGCGTGCTGTAGGACTCAGAAAAGTTAAAAGGCACCAATTGTTTTATCTTTTTTCTGAAACAAATCCAGTGTTCAGTTAATAGTTATTGATATGCCAAAAAGAGAACAAAACAAGACAAAAGAGAAATCCACTCCAAGTTAAATGAAAGGAAAAAGATGGGTGGTCTTTTAATCATAGCACTGATTTTCAGAAGCAGGGAAGAGCATCAGTGGCTGCCAGGTTTTCATAAACCATCTAAGCCTGTTGGGCATACAAGTGCAGGTTAATGGGCTTTAAAAACGTGGTCAGCAGTTTCATTATGGAAACTTCTCAGTTATAAGCACATTCATAAATATGGTCCCTATTTAACAAAGTTAAGATTGCTGTTGATAATCAAGTTCCACTTTGAGCTGCCAAGATCTTCAGCCTCTTGTTATAGGACCTTTTTTCCATAATGTTAAAATACCAGAATGGGCCAACTTAGAGCACACAAGAAAAAACATAACTATTTCAGCTCACAGATGCATTGGTTTTTGGTGGTGGTGGCTTTTTTTTCTTGTGTTGTTTTTGTTTGTTTGGTTTGTTTGTTTTTTTCTGCTGCAGTATTTATCAGGTCAATCAGAGGAACAACAAGATAATTTTGCTCAAAGGAGTGTTTCCTTCTGCTTCTCTTTTTGTTTCTCTTACGCTCTTCCCTGTTCTGCAACATGAAATGTAGGTTTTCAAAGTAGAGGGCTGTCTCATTTCTTTTTAGGATTAGTCTGCAGCTGAATGTTGCTCATGCAGTATCCATACAACAGGATGGAGAAGAACTCAGCCTGCAGAGGCCTCCAGGAATAATTAATAAAAAACAAGAACCATGCTGTAATGAATGTCTTTAAAATTTTGAAGGCATTGGTTACAACACCTGCTACAACATGATGTGGTTGTGTTCCTTCTTTTTTTTTTTTTTATCAGAATATTGCCCTAACTCTGATCAAATAGGTAAAAATGATAACCAAATTTAAAGGGCTACTTATAGCCCCTTCACTTCAACAAATATTTACAAATAAAGTATGAATCCTTCAACAGTTCCTTCAAAGTCATTACATGTGGGTTCAGCCCTTTAAAATTACACTTTCTGAATAAAGGTCCACTGGAGTCAATGGATAGATTCCTAGTGCTTTTAGTATGTGAAATGAGATTAACTCTTCCCTATAAAGGATAACGATGCTATTCATTAAAATATGGATAAATTATTTAATGAAAATTTCAATTTAAAATAATCAGATTTTGTCTGAAAATTTGACAAATTCTAAGCACAATTAGATCAGTGTACACTACACTTTTGCCATGGCTTGGATATTAAAAACACTTTACAGGGCATAAGGATCATGCATTTGCTAGAAGTGTAAGATAAATTAAACTACAAGAATGGAGTAATGATCAGAAAAACAAAGGATAATCGTAAAAGGCTAACAGAGAAAGTAAAAAAGCTGGCCTCCAGTAGAAGGACCAAGAGATTTTTATTATGTGGCTTTTCCACAAGCATTTCCACA
Source organism: Ceyx melanurus (assembly GCA_024611195.1). Classification (NCBI taxonomy): domain Eukaryota; kingdom Metazoa; phylum Chordata; class Aves; order Coraciiformes; family Alcedinidae; genus Ceyx; species Ceyx melanurus. The sequence goes on along the minus strand of JANHGL010002641.1, from coordinate 43,949 downwards.
TCTCACATCTTAAAGGACTGTGAACTTCATGGTCATTAATTTAATCATTAACTCACACACACACAAAAAAAACCAACCCTATTTTAGATCTGTATGTTTTAGTCTCAGAGGAAAGCGGTAAGTGAAAGTTAAACTATATGCAAAGGCAGATCTACTTTGAGTGCATCTATGTTTTAGATAAAAGAAGGTATTCAGTACTTTGTCCATGAAACTGTCCACAAACAAAAAACATTGTCACTACCTGTAATTCTTCAGAATTACTGTCTGAAAGGCCAGTGTCAGCAAAGGAAGAAAAATTTGGAGGCTAAACCTGCATTTTTTTTGCTCACTATTAGGAATTCAGTGCATGAACTTGCTGCCAGGCAGGCTTCCATTCCACTTCAGCAACATAATTTCTTTAAACAAAACAAAACCTCCAGTGTTTTTTTATCAAACTTACATTTTAGCATATTAAATATAGTGGACAACACTTTGGAAATAGGTTTCTTATGAACTGTGCTCTAACAATGTTTGTGCTGAGGCAGGGACCGACAGATCTTTAGCAAAGTTTTTCCTGACTGGCACCAAAAGGTGTTTTGGAATCTTTCTTTTGACAACTTTCCTTACAAAAAGTAATGATGCTATAACAGTTTCCACAGAACATTGTTCATGTCATATGATGCACAGAGGATTGTTTGTAGCAATGAAAAGCAACCTAATTTACAGTGTCAGTTTACTTAAGGTGGACTTCCCTTTCTATATCAAATCCTTCTTCTTAAAATGTCCCATGGGGAAAAAAAATTCAAACAGTGTTATTTTAACGATCATTTATTATTATTTAAAAATTAAAGTAATATTATCTGTCAACCAAAATTCCAATTAGTTGAATGATTTTTTTGTTGTTTCCAAAAGGAGACATTTTTTTCCAATCAATACTTAAAGTCCACAAAAAGTAAACTCAGAATACAAAAGCCCAATAACAATAAATCATCAAAGTATTTCTCCCAAAGAGAATAACTTAAGTAACAAATTTTCATCAGATGTGTTATTGCTTTGAAGGTATATATGCAGAATTCTTTGATAATCATTTTGTTCCTTTATTTATTTAATCTATATTTCTATGAATTTTTCTTAAAAATATTAAAATCCTATTTCTTGATCTACAATTGAATTCTACTACAGACATTTTCTAGGTTTTTGTAACTGAAAATATTGCATCTCTTTCCAAGCTGACTTTAATACAAGAAGGGTTGCTAAACTAATACAATTAAAGTGAGCAGATCTGCAAGTTGAGATGATTGCTTCTGCAGCCTATGAGAGCTGGGATCAAGAATGATGGATTGCAGGCCAGGGCTGATAATCCATCTAAGAGTAAGCAGGATCCCATCCTGAATCAGCTTGAATTGGCCTACCTAAAGGTATTGTGATGCAAATTGAAGGCACTGGGCATAGTAACAACATGCAGAATATATTACATTCTTCTGTCTAGTAGTGACTGGAAGGTCCTTGACTGTGATGTTCCAGCCTCATTAATAAGCCCAGTGTTGTACATCTGAGTCTGATACGAATCTGCCATGCCTTGTCACCAATTACAGGCTCTGCGAAGACCCATCTCATGATAGTACTTATATTGCTTATTCCTGAAGGTGATACTTGGTGTGGCACATCCTCATCTTGCCAATAGTAAAATCACACTTGAAGTGATGTCATTCAGAAGGCACAAAGAAACAGCAAAAAGATTTTATGAAATGCTGCCTGGAATAGTAATCATACAGCTGCAAACAGTGCAAAACCAGGCATATAAAATTAAACAAGGGAGAAGAGGTTTTTGAGGGGTCCAAATAAATCTGCAAGATCCTTCACAGATCCAGGACTGAGCAAAGGTCCTGGTGGTGGTTGACCAGTCAGAATGAGGCTGCTTACTTTGGTGTGGTTTGATGATGAGAGAAAAAGCCCCAAATGCCATCCTCCGCACATCATCTGTATCCACCAGAACTGAAAAAAATTAAAAACCAGCCTCTCACCTCCAAATGTTGCACTTGTGCATCCTCATTTGTGTCACTAACTGCAGAACCAATGTCAGTCAGAGTCATCCAGGGATAGGTTACAAAGGTTTCAGTGACATGTGACAATCCATAGAATATAATCTGCTCTCTCATTATGTTAATACCTCATGTGTATTAATTTGATCTCCCAAGTGACACAAGTAAACCAAAAAATTTGACATGTTCAGTGAACATACAAGCACCGAATATATTCTTCTATAATACAGCATGATCTATGCAATTTATGTGTTTTTACTGCCATTATTACTGTTCTTTCTCAGTTTAACAGCAGGTTTAATATTATTATCCTGAGATGTAAGTATGACTTTCACTGGCTGCACAGTCTGTCCCAGACAGTAGAAAATCTGCACACTTCAATAGACATTAAGGACAGCCCAAAATTTAAAAAGTTCATGGAAAGTATTGTTACCCCCCCCCATACTGTCTTTGAATAAAATCTGTTAAAAACTCTATGATGGTTAATATGATAAAGAGAGATGTTTAAGCACCCTTCTTTTAAAGTCAGTATGGTAAAACATTTCAGCTTTTAAGAAAGCAGAAATACATATTTATTTTTGGATACAATCTGTCCAATGGTGTTCTAGTTTAGAGCTCAAGTGGGGGGAGGAATTTTTCTTTGCATGTCATTCTACAGCTTTGAAAAAGCAAAAAATGCCCCCTTATACATTTTTTCCAATGTTATTTAAATAGCAAGAGACAAAAAATATGGATCTACCAGCATTCAGTTTAAACAAAAAACAAGCATACCCTGATGTCCCTGATTATTTTTCTTGATTCAGTACCTGTACACACATCTATGAGAAAGTGCAAGAGAAAAGTAAATTATCTCCCTAAAGAAAAAGAATAAAAACCACAAAAAGTATTAAGCCACAAAAAACCAACCAACCAAACCAAAACAAAAAACCCAACAACAAAAAACCCCACTACATAATAGCAACATAAATCTGTCTGTCTAGCTGGCAGTTTCCAAACCATGGTGTTGTGAAATGGGAAATGCAAGTTTATCCTCTAGAAAAAAAAAAAAAACACAGAGTGCATTATCTTAAAAATCTTGTAGCAAAGGTGCCTTTCATCATGATGTCTAAGCAGCTTTGGATCTAAATGCTCTTATCCCTTGAATCAAAAATTCTATACAAAATGTTACATAAATACATATATATCTACCCACTTTCAATTTACAGGGTAATTTTCAAAAGAGCATTACTTCACAGTATAATATTGTGCAGCAATAAAATTTAAGCAATCATTATTGTTCATTGTTAACAAAGTAGAAACTGCAGCACAGAAAGTTTCCTCAAGCTTTCCAGATACCTAAGTATAAGGTATGGAATTTTATAACTGTTGCTTCAAGTCCATATTGCCAGTAGCTCTTTATAACTATTATTCTGCAAAATAAGTCTTATGTAACTAGCACATTATTCAAAGGTACATATTATACATATACCTCTGTGTCATTGTAATGCAGCTCCAAAGAAATAAAGCAAGACTACCAAGTTCTTTCTTTGGTTGGGTTTTTTGGTTTTGTTTGTTTGTTTGGGTTTGTTGCTTTTTTTCATTTTCTTCTTCACAAACTGATGTTCCTGTGTTTATCACATTGTTAAGGGTAGAGAAGCAGGAAATTGGAGGGTGAGATTTCCTGATGATGCGAAGATGAGAAGAGCTTGGATATTGAAGCAACCATAAGACTCAGCAAAAGGCTGAGAACATTAATAAATAAATGCACAACATTGTGAAATAAATACCAGAGAGGCACCGAGCGAGATGTTTATGTCATAGTCCTGTTGGATTCAGAGTACCAGGTCTTCCAGAAGTCAATTTAAACTTCTTCATGTGCTAAGTACATGTACATAATGTGAAGTCTTCTTCTACAGAAGAACTTTTTATTATTTTTTTTAATATATAGGTTGAAGACTATCTGCATGAATATGTGGTAGTTTGCCTAATAAATGTATCAAAGACGACAAACAAAAATAAAGCGTTAGGGAAAATATTAAATGCCAGGAAATTGTACCTTTTTTCCATCTGTTTTTGTAGTAGCAGAAAGTCAACCATGGGGTAATTTGCCTGAATCAGAAGTCAAACAATGTGGGGTTAAATTAACACTTGCAGTTAAAAGAGCTGCAAAATTGGGTGAGCATAGATCTTGTTGTTTTATTAATATCTCTGTTATTTCAAAATCTTTTAAGTCTAAAATCATGGTTGTTTTTAGACTTAAAAGCACAGCACAAAATGTTACCAAAGAACACAAGCAGTGCAAAAGCAACACCATTGAAGCAGCTTCCTTTAAATCAAAAGGCATGAGCACTGGATATGTGCTAAACATGGGAACACAGCTGTTTGACCAAGATAGAAGTTATAACTCAGATGATCCCTGAGTTACTATGTTGCTCTTCAGTAACAAAGTCTGGATTTGGCCACTCCCACATGAGAAGCCAGCACAGGATAGGGCTGTTCACTTGGCAATGTCTAAGAGGCAGAAGAGATGACAGTAGGAGGAATTGATAAACTGGTCCTGGGATTACTGGTGGTATGAAAGAAAGAGTGGTGGCAACAAAGAGGTTCATTCTCAAGCAGGGGCAGATGAAACCAGCTTGAGGTTTTATGTCACCTGCAGGTTTATAGACATTTTATGTCTACATGGAGGTTTACTTGGTTGTGTAGCTTCCTGCTTCATCCATGCTTATCACCAGTTTAGGTCACTTGACCTATGCTGTGAATGGGAGCAGAATATCATCTGTATCAATCCTCTGTGTGCTGTTGTCTTTAGAAACTAGCCCATAATCTCACTAGTCTAACTGGACACCAAGATTTCTAAGAGATCTTCCATAAATGCTTATGTCAAAAAAGTACTTAAGGTCAATAAAGGCTATTTTATTTTAGGTTTGTTTGCTTTGTTTTGTGAACATTCCATTATTACTCTCATCAGTTCAGTTGATGTGAAACATTATATTAAAATGATATTTAACAAATCAGTTTAAAACGGAAAATCAAATTATTCAGCTGTGGAACTGCCAAAGAGGAACAATTACCACAATTCTGTCTTTCAGTGTTCTTTCAAAACCTACACTTAAAGGATATTGTTTTCATTGTGTTAAAACATTTTTTAGCCAAGAAAATAATCAAGAATATAATTAGTAGACAAAATTATGACCAGTTTTTCTCTGACCCATGTGCATCATTAGGTATTGCTGAGGAAGATTCATTTGCCACAGAGTGACAGCTAGCTCTCTTATGATCTTAAAAATATAATTTAAAGACTGAATCCTGTGAAGTTGTTCAAAAGGCTGAATAAAGAATCAATGAATTAATCAAATCTACTGGTATTCTTTGAACCAGGACACCATTCATCTCAACTACAGAATCACAGAATACCTTTGGTTGGAAGAGACCTTTAAGGTAATCTAGTCCAACCTACAAGCTACAGCCAAGGACTGATTAAATGTGAGCAAACATTTGTTAACATAATTAACATCAAAAAAGATACAAACCCAGTTTCTTATTTCTTCCATTTATTAAATTAATGAAACAGCTGATATGTCTAATTCTCAGCAAATAATGGGTGGCCTTGCCAAAAACAACACGTTACTTAATTTAGGACAGAGCATGATGTCTTCAGAGAAACAAAAGTGTCATCATGTTCAAGGTGTTGGATTTAAAAAAAAAAACAATAATAAAATCTTAATTTCAGGTTTATTGAATGACACCAAACTATAACTTTTTCCAAGAGTAAAAGAGCACATACAAAAGGACAAAAGAAGAAACATCCAAAACCATCTAGTGATAAATTGATTGACGTGTTTCTTGTTCAATTCTCAACAACTATATTTTGGTGATATAGTTGTTGAGAATTGCAGTCCTTTCCCTCCCATTCATCAGTCTTCAGAGAGTCAGACAAAGTGGACACTCACTGCCACAGCCCATCTCGTATGGGGCACAGTCTCTACTTGTTGTTTTTCCCATTTGCCCCAGAAATTGAGGGACAAGTTCCTAAATGTACTCATCATTGGAAGACAATGGTTTTCAACTTCCATGATGACAGGTGCAGGGATAAAGGCATCATACTAGAACTGATGGTATTGTCTTCCTCTTGTTTCTGCCTAGATTTTTTCTACACAAGGGAAGCAACTGTTTTATAATAGAACACAGTGGTATGGTCAGATTAAGAGTCTAAAGAATTTAACACTGGTGCAAAAACCCCATGAACCAAAACCACATCTGCTTCGTTGGTAATTTTTTTTAAACAATCTCAGTGCAAATCTCAAAGAAGTTCTGTGGCAACCAAATATTTAAGCATGTGTTTCACTCCATAAGATCAGCTTCACTGACTTAAAGGAGATTGCCCCACTTTTGATTTTGAGCAAAAGTTTAAGGCTCCATTCAAGCTCATGCATGTAAAGTAGGACATTGCCTACACAACACAAACATACAACCTGTTTTTATGAATAATTCCAGTCACTGACCACAGTAATTATTTTCTAACACAAAATATGCTTCTCATTAGTTTATAAATAATAGGCAATAACCAGCAGTACTGTGATCATAGGTGTTTTTCATTGCAATGGAGTAATTCCAGCAACTATTATTGCTGATCATCACTGAACATATTCCCAGAGGAACTTTAATTTATATGAGTCTCTCCAAATACAGACACCTCTGCAGAACATCAGGTAGTCTGAACAGTGCTGATTGTCAAATTTGGGAATACTGTAGTGAGAGGAAAAGGCATAACAGGAAAACTGAGCAACAGAAAGACTAATAGGGCACTCTGGTGTGCCCTTCCACTTAAGACTAGTGTTTTCAGAGCACTCCAGAGAAGGATGAAGCATTGAGGACAGGGAAATAAAATTATGGAAAACTTATTTCCAATAGTGTTCCTCATATAGAGGCTCTAAAAGAACGAACTACAATTTAGAGAAACTAACTGCAATTTAGGTAGATTATTCCAGCATTTCCAATTTGTTAGGTTTATAATTTCAAGTGAAACATCTCCTCTGGGCTCCACTGGTAAACTAGAACACCTCAACTTTGGAAGCTTCCCTCCTCTGAAAGCTTAAACAGAATTAGTAGAGCTGGCTTTATATAATAAATAAGCCCAGGTGTTATTTTCAAGTTACCTTATTGTGATTATTTTTCCACAGGTTTGTTTGATTGATTGGTTTTGTTTTGTTATGTTCACAAATGGAAAGGCATTGATGTCTTAGAAGTCATTAATTAAGAACAAGAAATTCTAGGTGGTATCATGGATAAATCAACAACAAAGAAAACTCAAGAGATTAAATGAAACATATTTTTGCTAGTAAGAAATCACCAGGAAAGATCTTATTTTGTCAGAGGAGTTAGGAACTCTTTTAAGACATATTTCTGATACAACTGATGGTGTAATATCTTCAGAGAAAGGTCCAAGGTACCGCAATTGTTCTTTATATTTCCCTGGGAGGGAACAGATTTGGTACATCACAGCTTTATAAATACTCAGATGAAATCTATGTCCTGTTAAAATTAATCTAAAACTCTTATTGGGTAAATGTAACCTGTAGGGCTTTGTGGAGTATTTTTCAAATCATTGATCTGGGTGTCCACCCAGGATGTACATGTAGCCAGGTTAGGATGATTCCACCTCTTCTTTCGAATTCCTACATGCATCTTTCCCATTGAAGCAAACTAAAACAAATGGGCAGAATGGGATAACAGTGCTTTGTATAATGTCCCCAGGATGGCGTGATGCAGAGCACTCACAGTATGTATACAGAGAGGTCATACAATTAAACTTTTGGAATAGCTAAAGTTTACCCTATTTGAGGGAGAATTTTGACAAATCTGCCTCTTCTACACACCCACTTGCAAATGGCATTCAGACCGCAAGCCCTACCAACTTCCAGATGACTGCATGTAGAAGCTGTTATAAAGATCACTATTCTATCTGAAAGGTTTCATGAATCCTAACTCTGCAGTATGGTTCTACTACTATGGTGGAGAAGAAAGTACCATCTACAGAACCCCCTTCACCAATTGTTGTCAGCACCTTGTAGTCTTGTCCACACATTGATATGGAAGTAGAGCAACTTGGAAATCTGACAACAGTGTTGCAGGAAAATGCAGATTTGGAGAAACTGAAGTAATATAGAATAGCAAGTGGCTTTGTGTTAATAATGGTTCATCATGTCCATACCCTGCTGACTTATTAGAGATCCATTAAATTCTTAGAACTAGAAGACAGTGACTTAAAGGGAGATTTTTTGGTCCCTCTATGTGTAATTGGAATTTTCTCTCAAATCTTAACTGCTCTGACAGTTAGAAACCATCTGCCACCAAAATTATTTAAAGTTACTCTTACACCTATTTACACATGTACCAACATTTTCTTTTGGCTTCAGTAGATCTACTCTTCATCTTGACCTTACTCCACTCATATCTATGAAGACCAATTATGCCCTTCTCAAAGATTCACTGCTAATGCATTGTCCTCACTCCTTGGTGATGTCCTCAACTGATCAATGTAACTCTAAGAGTTAATAGATCCTGGGCTGTTTTCAACTGGCTTTTATTCACTTCTCAGTGGCCTGTCTGACAGGGAGCTCAGAATTTCCGACTCCTAAATCCCAAGGACATTCATCAAGTTTTCAATGCCTCCCAGACCCCAGGCTCTTCAGAGCCTTGCAGGTTAACCTGTGGGAAACCACAGAACCTAAGAAACATAAGAAACATATTTCCTTTCAAAAACACAAAATGGTTTCTACTGTTTCCTTTTTTTTTTTTTTTTTTTTTTTAGGGAATACTATGTAATTTCAATTTTGGAAAAAAATAAAAAAGAAGAGTTTTTATGTTTTCCCTTAATTTAAGGTGAAGCTTTTATTTATTTATTTTTTCAAAAAAAATGTATGATCATGCATTTTTCTGATATTGAAACAAAGCATTCCCTCCGATTTACAAAAGGATGCTCGCAGATCTTTAGTTCAAACTAAGTGGTTTTCTAGACAAAAAGATCTACACTAAATTATGTTTTCTGACATGATTAATGGGCTATATTTTCTATGTAGATAAACCACTTAATACGCAACCTACACTGCAGAGAAGTAGTATTTTTCTGTCCTTATGTAGACAGGGATCTTTCCAATAATTTAAAACTCCTTAAAGGCCTATAAAATTCCTCTTCTTGATGTCTTGAGGAAAATAATTTTGTTGTTGTTGTTTGGCAATTTCTAAAAATAATACTAGAAATCACAGCAACCTAATTTATATTGGAAAATATATATACATGAAGATAAGGGGGTACAAGGCTTGAACAGTCATGGATAAGTTATGCCATGACTCTTTCTGATGTAATTGTTGTTTTTCTATGATTCCCCATAATCAAGTAAAAATGAAGTTACGTGTTTGTTAGCATTTATGTTGTGTTACAGCATTAACAGTTTTAGGCTTCACAAGTACTGAATTTGATTCACTGGGTAAAGGAACTCAGAAGATGTGTCATATCTAATGCTTTAATGACAGTGTATAGGCTTCCTGCAAAGAAGGAAGTCTCTTGAGGACCACTTCTTCAGGAGGTCGTTGCTGCAGCATGTTTGTTAGACTAAGATGGAGCCTTGCACCAAAGGGAACAAGAAGTGGTTCTACCCTTGCCTCTGAGGAGGAAAACCGGTGAAGAGTATAGGAAATGAATCATCAGAGTTGTCTCTTCCTGTCCTATTAGAGGAATCAAATAATTACTTTTTAATTCCACAAGGACCAAGGGTCTTCTCAGAACCCTGTGATTCACAACGCTAGATAAATCACATTATGCAAAAATAAGCCCCACATTGAAAAGGAAACTGCAGTACTGAGCATCTTGGGTTACTCTCATCTCTTGTAGAAATTAGTCCAATACTATTGTACTGGACATTTCAAGTTGTTCAGCTTGAAGCATCTAGACACCTAACTGCATCGTAGGCATGCCTTTTGATGGCTCCAAAACCACCAAGCAGCCAGGCAGAAAAGGTTAGTCAGACACAGAAGGAAGCAGAAATGTACTTCAAGCACTTAAACATGTGAGCCTTTTAATAGATATCCACTGAATTACAGAAGAGAGTCAGAGAACTTTTCGGGATGGAGGCGACTTTTAAGATCATCAAGTAAAACAGTTACCCCAGCACTGCCAGGGCACCACTAAACTATGTCCCTCAGCACCACCCTCAGCACAGCCTTGAAACTCCTCCAGGGATCCTAGGGACTCCATCACTGCCCTGGGCATCCTGGACAGCCCTTGTGGGCTTCCTTGTGGGGAAGAAACTGTTCCTTAGGTCCAACGTAAATCTCCCCTTTTGCAACATCAGTCTGTCATCACTTGTTCCTTGGGGAAGAGAATGATCCCACCCGGCTCCAATCTCCTGTCAGGGAGCTGTTGAGACCCAGAAGGTTTCCCCTGATCCTCATTTGCTTCAGGTTCAACAAGCCCAAGTCTCTTAGCCATTCCTCGCCACACTTGTGCTTTAGACCCTTCTTCAGTTCTGTTGCCCTTCTCTGGCCATGATCCAGCCCCTCAGTGTCCTTCTGGGAGGGAATGGCCCAAAACTGATCCCAGGATTCAAGGGACAGCCTCATCAGCAGTGCCCTGTTCAGGGAGATGTTCCCTAACTAATCCTGCTGGTTGCACCAGTGTTTACAAAAACCAGGATGCTGGTGGCCTTCTTGGCCACCTGGGCACAAGCTGACTCACATTCAGCTGGTTGTCAACAAACCCAGGTCTGTTTCCATCTGACCTCTGCCTCAGCTTGAAGCATTTCCTGTGATTTTTGTGACCCAAGGACCTGACACTTGGCCTTGTTGGCCGTCATACCATGGGCCTTGCCCCATAGATCCAGCCTGTCCAGATCCCTCTGTAGAACTTCCTGACCCTCAAGTAGATTAACACGCCCACCTAACTTGGTGTCATCTGAAAACATATAGAGTATCATTAATAAAGATATTAAACAGAATCCAGTTATGAGAGGTTTGCTTACAGTTTACACTTTCTGGTCCTCCCTCAGCCCTCCCTAGGATTGACAACCTTAGCAGCTTTCTCTTGTCACGTGTTGCCTACTTTATGTAATGTATCAATAGCAAAAGCAACCAACAGCATCTGTAATTATACAGTTCTTGAAGAGATAAATGACAAGTCTTCTGTTAGGCTGACCCAAACCTGTTTGTTTGAGGCATTCCCATTATAAAATAAATGGCATAAAATGCAGCAGTATAGCAGATAATATCCAGCATCAATACCCAGGTCTAGCCCTCAGTGACTTTGCACCTTGATGTATCCTAACCAGGTTCTGGGTCATTCTAGAGCTCTTCCTTATATTGTGTCTCAAGAACTTAGTTGGAAGGGTTTTCTTAGCCATGCTGTAACTGGAAATTACATAGAGCCTTCATCTAACAAGTGGTCGGTTTCAAACAGATCATGCATATGTATGGCTCCTGGATTAACAAAACACGAAGACAAAAACTGTCTAACAGCAGTGTTAGAAGAAGCACAGAGACTACTTCTACTAGCATTCAAACTCTCAACACAGTCCTAACGTACCACTCACACTGGCTATATAGACCTCAGTGTCCTCTTAAGATAGTAGGAAAAACTCTCAAACTCCAAGGGCAGATGGATTAGCTAAGAAATCCTGAACTATAGTTTTGTCAAGAATTTTGCAAAAATAAATGCAAATATGATGGTTTCCATCTGTCCTTCTCTCTCCATAGGCTAACCTAGGAGGAAGAAAACATATTTACCAGCAGGACCTTGTGGTCACACTGACTGAGGCCTTCCTCTTCCATCATTCTTCTGCCTAAACTAGGCACACTGTCCTGCAAAAAAAAAGCTTTCCAGCCTCCTTCTAATGACAGAAAGTAAGGGCATGACTTGATCCTTATGTCTATTCCCCTATGCATAAGCATGTGGACATTTGCAAACACACACCTCTCAGTTTGAACAAATTCAGAAAGGGCTCACTAAAGACAAGATGATTGAACAGCAAATTCATATATACACTAGGAATTATATTTCACAGAAAAACAGTGAGGCTGATGCTGGTGTCTTGACATTTGAAAATGTTCCCCCCCCCCCCCCCCCTTTAATCTACTATTGTTGTGGTGTTTCCCCCCCGCTCTTCTTTCCCCCCTCTCTTCTCTCTCTCTATAATTTATCTATTCTATTCTATCTTGGCAACATGTAA
>JANHGL010002640.1:0-15067 GCA_024611195.1 Ceyx melanurus | reverse complement strand
GGGACAGGACAAGGGGGGATGGTTTGAGCTAAAAGAAGGAGATTGGGACTGGAGAGAAGGAGAAATTGTTGGTGCTGAGGGTGGCAGAGGCTGTGCCAGGCTGTCCAGAGAGGTGGTGGCTGCCCCAGCCCTGGCATCACCCCAGGGGAGGTTGGGGGGGCTCTGAGCACCCCGCTCTGGGTGCAGATCCCTGCTCCCTGCAAGGTCCCTTCCAGCCCCAAACCACTCCAGGATTCCATCTGAAAAGCCTTTTTTTCCCTGCTTTGCTGCGTGCAGAAGCCCAGGCAGGACGAGGCCTCGGCGGGCGCCACGTTGTGAACACCCAGGGGCTGTTTGGCCGCAGGGTCCCCCCGGAGCACAACAGGCTCTTGGGATGTTCCCTTCTGGAGCCAAAGCCTCCCTACACCCATGTCTTCCTCCAGACACCCTCAGCCCGGGCTCTTTTCTCACAAGTTAAGAAAAAAAAATAGAGGAATGTGTGTCTGAACAGTCCCATAAAGCATCTCAGCAGAGCCCGTCCTCCCCTGCAGCCGCCACCACGCCAAGGTCCAACTCTCCATTAACCCGGGCCTGACCTTCCTTCACTTTCTTTCCCCCTGCTCTGCCCTTCCTGAGAAAGTTCAGTGTTTCCTGGAGAAGTCTCTCTCCCTGGTTGATATTGTACTTCGCCTTGGTCGCCCAAGGAAGGATTTACAGGTGCCTGGCCCCCTCTGGAAGCCCATGACCGCAGGCTGACCTCCCGTTACAATATGTGAACTCCTGCCCTGCTGATAAGGTTGCAGATATGAGCAGGAGGAGGGGTGGTGCTTGCTTTTTTTTCTTCTTCTTTTTTTTTTTTTTTTTTTTTTCCCCAAATAATCCTTTGGGAATTTATAAGCAGCGCAGCCATAAAACCCGAGGTGACTGGAAGGTCGGTTTCACTAAAAATAATAAATATCTCCATGTTTATTCAACGTGGGGCCTTTTGAACTGCAGGCCAAGCGCTGAGATAACGCTATTGTCAATGACAAATATTAGGCTTTTTGGTAACTATTACATTATGATCCTTCCTCCTGCCGCTGATGGGGCCGTTTCCCTTCCACGCTTGAAAGATCCCTGACATTGTTCAAGCCACTCTGGGCCTAGAAAGCCAGGGCAGGACTCAAGCAAGGGTCAGCAAAAGGGCAATTTTCTTTTCAGGAGCTTTGAGGACGGTCGGTTACCTTTTTGTCTCGCTCCTGTCTCAACCAGACACCTTTTTTTAGAGCTCTGCCGGGTGGGTTGGGGTGGTTTTTTTCTCATTTTTTTCCTCCTTATTAGGTCTTCTGGCTGAAACAGAGGATTAGGGGGAGGAGGGCTGAGCGAGCTCAGCTCAGGATGGGGACAGAGGACACCAAGCCCCTGGCACAAAACCCCTGTGCCAGGTTTAACCTCACCCTCTACAACTTCAAGGTGCTGTTTCTTTTGCTGACAGGTGGACCAGATGATCCTTGAGGTCCCTTCCAACCTGGTATTCTGTGGATTCTATCACGATTCTATTCCCACCTCCAGCACAGGACAACCCCATCCAGATCTGGGCACGAAACCTGCTCTCTCCCTAATATTCTTCAGAGAACCAACTGCTATTTCAGGTGAAAAAGCAAAGCAAGGAGACAACGAGGAAGCCCCACTGTAGAAACCAGACCATTCCAAACGTGCAGGACCACGTTATCATCCACCAGCCAAAGCTCTTCATCCTTCTCCCAACAGCTCTCTGGATAAATACACAGCTCAAGAAATACCCCTCGCCTTAAACAAACGCACGTAAGCTACACAAATAGGATCCCTGATCCTGTTTTCATTACACAGCCTCTCCACTGAAGTTCCTCCAAAGAAAGTGACACTTGGAAATCCACAGAGCTCTTCAGAGCAGTTGTAATCTTCAATTAGCACACTCCCTGAAGCCGGGCTCCCGACGCCGGGTTTGAGGAGGGCGTTCCGAGTCCAAGATCAACACAGGCTTGATTTTGGGGAGGATAACTGGAGGAGGGGGGGGTTTTTTTTGTTGTTTCGTTCCAATAAAACACGATGGCAGCGTAGCCAAATGACATAATTATTAACAGATGAGGGCACAGAAAGATTTCATCCAAGTGTTTTTTTCCTGACAGCTCTTTTCCTTCTCTCGAGCTCATTGGTGCGTAGGGCTGCAGACCAGCCTTGGAAACAATTCCCTCTCCAGCCTGCCTCCGTGGTGGGAAAGGGAGGAAAGCTGTGAACAGAATCCTCCTTTCATCTGCTGCCTGGCCTTCAGATGGCCCAACCACAGGAGAAGAGCCCTCAGAAAGCTCCCTCCCTCCCTCCCAAGGCTGAGAAGGAACCAAGGAGAACACGGCGGGCCCTTCAGGCTGCAGATGTGAGACCTGGACACGACTGGAGGCTCCTCCCAAAGCAAGAAGTGAAGGGTGAGCTACAAAGGGCATCTCACCCACCCTCAGAATACATAAATAAGGAGAAGAAATCAATCAATCAATGGGTTAAGCACTCGAGACACCCGGGAGGAAAGGCAGCTCATCTCCCAGCCCTCTCCTCTCAGATGTTCTCAAGAACCTTGCTGAGAGTGGCACTTTTTAGCCAACCACCAAACACAGGCACTCAACAGTTTCAGTTTGGCCTATTTTTTCAGGCAAAAGTCCATCAGGGAAGACACCCAGCCCACTGGGAAACTGGGAGTGATACAAAGGGTGGATTTGGTGGGATGGAAGCAAATCCACTCCCACCAGATGATGCTTGAAGAGCAGCAAAGTTCTCCTAAGCCCAACAAAGGACACATTTTAAACCATTTTTTCCCCCCTCAACACCTCCATTTACAGTGAATAATGAAGCTACTGTGGTCAAACAAGAACACAGGGAGGAGAACTGCATGACCAACAAATATATCACACAAAGCCAGGCTCCATGAGAGCTGGAGAAAACACCCTGTTACACTGTGGCCTGCAGGGAATAAATGTGTTTTCCACCCAAATCCATCCAACACTGGCCTGTTTTTCAGGTAACACACTTCCTAGCAAGGTGAAAGCCTTTGGCAACCATCTCCTTTCCAAAGCACTGATGGAGGAGCACCACCAAAGGAAGGAGAATCAACAGGAGCAGCAGGACCCCAGTCCAGCATCAGCACCAGTCTCCTGGGCAGTGGGTTGTTGACTCACCAGGACAGAGTAGATGTGCAGGCATCTGTACACTGGGGAGAAGTCCACCAGGTCCTGGGCTCCAGGCACCTGAAAGACAACAGAAGATCAGGGTGGAATATGCAGAGCACCTAATTTCTTTGGTATCTCCCCCTGTCTGACCATCTTTTAGGCTTCTCCAAGAAGGCAAATTGCAGTTAGTGTTGCTCTCACTCCATTTACACTCCCCCAGGGAAGCCACAGGGCAGCCCCGGACCCTCTGTTAGCAGAGATTCCACTTTGATTCCAACACAAGCCCAAGCACCCTGGCACAAAACATTCTGCTACTTACCGACCAGGGGAGGAAAAAAAAACCAACAAAACACCTTTATTCTCTAGACTTCCAGTTTGATTTCTTTACAAGCACAAATTCTGTTTGGGGTGGGGTTTGTTGGCTTTTTTTTCCCCTTTATTTGTTTTTTTTCCCCTTAAAAACACACACGCCACTCAGACTCCAGCACCTTTCAACAAGCCACTGAGCCCTGAGCAGGGATGAGGAAGCTCCATTTGGAAGGGTGGGACAGAGAGGGGGGAGGAGAGGAAAAGATCAGAGCAGAAATTTGCATTCAAGAGGCTCGTGTCCTTTGGAGATGTTGAAGTCAACACAGCATTAAGCCTGTTGGCCGAGGCATAAAGCTGAGGCAAGCCACCCTTCTCCCCCAAAATCCAAAGAGGAGGGGAGTGTTCTGTTGACATGTGGTGGGGGGAACAAAAAAAACACAACAAACACACAAAAAATCCCTAAAAAAAATGGGGAGAAAGATGAAAGGGAGCAATGGACAGGCCTAAAAAACATGTTTATTTTCTATAGTTTTAATTATGATGAAGAGAGGCTTCTGCTAAAAAGGAAGGGGGAAGAAGAGAGAAGTTTGTAGCTGGAGAAGGGTCTGCCAGCCCCAGCCCACAGAGCCTGGGGTGAGTGCTCCTCCTCCTCCTCTAAAGAAATGGCCTTGAGCAGGGGAGTGCAGAAGTTCTGGGCTGAAAAGGCAAAAAAAAATAGGGATTTTGTTGCAGAGCCTGATGAGAAATGAGCAACTGGAGCTGCTGAAGCATCTCCTCCCTGCACAGAAACTCAGAGGTCCTGGCTCAGAGCTGAACCAGCCAAGGGAGCTGTGGAGAGAAAGCAGCAGCTCCACAACCAGCACCCCCTCAGCACAGCAGAGCCAGGGAGCTGCTGGAGCAGGGCCAGGGGAGCCTCAGCAACACTGGGAGGGCTGGAACCCTGGACTGGGACAGACTGGGAGAGCTGGGGGGGGTTCAGCCTGCAGAGGAGAAGCTCCAGGGAGACCTTCTAGGGGCCTTGAAGGACTCCAAGGGGCCTGGCAGAGAGATGGGGACAGAGTTTGGAGCAGAAGACAGGACAAGGGGGGATGGTTTGAACTAAAAGAGGAAGATTTAGATGAGGAATGAGGAAGAATTTCTTCCCTCTGAGGGTGGGGAGACCCTGTCCCAGGTTGCCCAGGGCAGCTGTGGATGCTCCATCCCTGGATTTGCTCAAGATGGATGGGGCTTGGAGTAACCTGCTCTAGTGGGAGGTGTCCCTGCCATGGCAGGGGGTTGGAACCAGATGATCTTTAAGGTCCCTTCCAACTCAAACCAGTCTGTGATGACCTCGTGGGAAGGAAGAATAGTTACTAATATTATTAATACTTATTATTAATTATTATTCTGTTAAAAGCCAATTTTATCAACCCTTCCCAGTCATTCCTTTTCCCTTTGAAGCCTCCCAGGCTTCCCTAAGGAGCTGTGAAATCCCCATGTCAACCAGCCTGTGGACTCCTCAGACTTTTAAGCTCCAGCAGTCTCCAGTTGGTAAAAAAACACCCCCAAAATCCCAGTTGTGGCTCCAACATCCCAGCTGGCAGCAGTGCTGGAGCAGCCAAGGAGCACCAAAGCATCCCAGGCAGGATCCCTGCTCCCTGGCCACAGCCATCCTCTGGTGACCCCCAGCAGTCCCGGGGCCAGAGGGTGTTTTTCCAAGGGAGGAGCCATCTGTCATCCCTTCCCAGCAGCATCAAAGCAGGAGCAGCCAGCCTGGGGAGCTGGGGCTGGGATCAAACAGCTGCTCTCCTCCCAGATCCGGGAACGTGGGCCATGGAGAACTCTGTCTGATAAAGGCTTGTCAAATGGGGGGTGCTGCCAAAAAACGAGTTGACTCCCCCAGAGAAAGCCTCTTCCAAGCAGGCTGTCAGAATTCCACAGCCTCTGATCTTCTGGACAAACTTCTGCAGCCCACACACAGTCCCAGAAAAGAAAAGAAAAATAAAACAATCAAAATAATTTGCTGGATTTCAGCAAGAGGTGAAATTCCCAGCTCTGGTTATTGAGGCCTTGGAAGTGCAAACGAGAGGCAAAGGGAAAGATGAGCACCTGAAAACTCTGCTAGGGATTTGGATTTGTAAGTTATTATGGTATTTAAGGAAAGAAAATCCAACTCTTCCCTGTCCAGCCATCACCCTCCAGCAGGAGAAATATCCTGAGATCCAGATTTTCCACTGGAGCTTCCATGTATGGAATAAATCAGATTATCTTGTGGCTGTTTTGGCAAGTTGTGCAATTTAAACATACCCAACATTCATATATTTAGATTTGTATTTCAATATCTAGGTATTTAGCTAATATTTAGCTATTTATCCAATAGATATTTGGACAGTTACACAATAATTAGATATTTAGACACTTATCTAATAGATGTTTAGACCATTATCCAATAGTTAGATATTTAGCTCAATATCCAAGTTATCTAATTATTCAATAGTTATTTAGCTCAATATCCAAAAGTTATTTATCTAATTATCCAACAGTTAGGCATTTAATTATCCAATAGTTAGGTATTTACCTATTTATCCAATAGTTATTTAGACAATTGACTATTATTTACATGCTTGGACAATTATCCAATAACTATCTATTTAGACCTTTATCCAATACTTAGATATTTACCCAATTATCCAATAGTTAGGTATTTAGCTCAATATCCAATAGATATTTATCTCATTATCCAGTAATTTAGCTGTTTATCCAATAGTTCCCTGCTCAGCTATTTATCCAGGACTCCAAGGGGCCTGGCAGAGAGATGGGGACAGAGTTTGGAGCAGGGGCTGTTGGGACAGGACAAGGGGGGATGGTTTGAACTGGAAGAGGGAGATTGAGACTGGAGAGAAGGAGGAATTTGGGATGCTGAGGGTGGGGAGAGGTGGTACCCAGAGAGGTGGTGGCTGCCCCAGCCCTGGCCCCATCCCAGGGGAGGTTGGGGGGGCTCTGAGCACTCTGCTCTGGGTGCAGATCCCTGCTCCCTGCAGAGGGGTTGATGAGATGTCCTTTAAAGGTCCCTTCCCACCCAAGGCAGGCTGTGGTTTAACAAATCTCTGGGTACCAGCAGCCAGGAATCACCTCAGCCCCTGCTGGAAGCAGGACAGCCCCCAGTGTGCTGTAGATTTCCACAGCCTGTGTGGGCTCAGTGGCCTTTCACTGTCCCAGTCATTTCCATGGCTTCACTTTAGGGGGAAAAAAAAATTCCTGACAGGCTTAGCAGGGTCAGGAGGATGCTCAGGATGGTGTGATGCTGGAGGTGTCCAGATGGTCCTGCAGACTCCTGATCTCACCCTGGCTCACAGCAGAGACAAGAGGCAGACAGCTCTGTCTGGAAAGAAGAGGTTTCTCCCACTATCCAAGATGGTTTTAGCTCAGCTCCTCATGGAAACAAGCACAAAAAGGTGGAGGTTGATGGCACCTAACAGAGACATTTATCAGGAAAAGTCCAGAGAGCTCTCTGGGGTCCCTGCTGCAGCTCCCAGAGCTTGGTATGCAGTGGATTTTGAGTTAGAGCTGACTGCTGCAGCCAGGTCATCCTGAACTAACGCCAGCAGCTGCAGGAATTTTGGCTCCACCTCACACCTGCTGCTGTCCCCAGTGCCAAACTCCTTCTCCAAAGAGAAAACTGTCTGGAATTTCTTGATTTCTTCTTCAAAGTCAGATGAGTGGCTGTTGTTCTGAAGGGTGATGTCACAGTGGTTGGGGTTGGGAGGGAGCTCTGGAGATGCTGGAGTCCAGAGCAGGGGCACCCAGGGCAGCCCACACAGAACAGATCCAGGGGGGTTGGGATCTCTCCAGAGGAGACTCCACAGCCTCTCTGGGCAGCCTGGGCCAGGCTCTGACACCCTCACCATGAAGTTTTTCTCTTATTTATGTGGACCCTGCTCTGTTCCAGCTGCACCCTCTGTCCTGTCACTGGATGACACTGGGAAATCCTTCCTTCATTTTCTCCTTTCCCACACAGGAGAGTCCAGTTGGACTCCAGACACCAGCCCTGTCTGTTTAGAAGATGAAAAGAGGCACAACACAGGGAACTCTTGTCCTCCTGCATCCACCAGACTGCAAAAGAAGACAGCCTGGAGATGAGAAGGAGCTGGATGAGCTTTGTAGTTACTACAGAGGGAAGGAGTTGCCACAAACTCCACAGCCCACGGAGCTGCTGGTGGGAGATGCAAATTCTCCTCCCACAGCTTGACATTCAGGAGAACCATGCTGTCCTGGGGAACATCAGCTGCAAACTGGGGTTCCCTCCAGTCCCCAGCACTCTCTGGGCACCCAGTGAATCACCCACCCTGGTTTCTGCAGCTGTGTCCAAGGCTTTCCCAGATCCCAGGTGGACACCACCTCAGCCCTCAGGTGTTCCAGGCCACCAGCCACACTGGACACCCAGAAAGGCAGGGGGAGCAGAGCAGGGGATGCTGCAGGAGCTGCCCCCAGTCTGCTCCTCTTCATCACCACGGACAGCAGCCTCCCCTGCCCATCCCCAGCACCACCAGGGTCTGCCCTCAGCACCAGGGGCAGAGAAAACTGCATGTCCAATGCAAGAAGGCCCCATGAGGAATGAAGAACACATCCAAAAGCTCAACACCTCCTGCTCTGTGCTCCAGTTGTACAGTTACCTCTTCATCCTCATCCTCATCTTCAACATCCAGGATGCCAGAGTCTTGCTCAGACATGGGGCTTGTGTTTTTCACCTCCAGCTCTGAGCTGCCACAGGCTTCTCTCTTGGACTTCTTCCCCCCACTTATCCTGGGATGCTGCGAGACAATGTTGTCCAGGTTTCTTTGCTGCTGTGCCTGAAAAAAAAGCAAATTAACAGTAATTTTTTAAAAAAGGATATTTCACCTTTTATTCTTTTCTTTTTTTTTTCAATCTTTTTTTTCCTCAGCCTTAAAACCAACACAAAACAAAGAGAAAAATCAACCCCATGCTCCATGGAGCTATGGAATGTTCTGGTTTCCCTGCCCCAGCTATTCCAAAGGAGCAGGAAGGATCATTTCCAAACCATTCCAGGGATTATGCAACAACACAAACAACATTTCTGCCTCTTCACAAACCCCAGGGCCGAGCCCCTCCTCGGGGCAGACTGATCCATTTCCAGCCCAGGAACATCAGCCACGTGGTGCCTGTCCCAGGCTGAGTTAAAGGACCTCTCCACTGCAGTTCTTCCCCTTCTCCACACAGAACATTCCACGTCTGGACCCCAGAGGCTCCTGGAAGCCCTTTCTGTGGTAGCCCAGCACAGCCCAGCTCTGCTCTGCTGATGGATGAGCTGGGCAAGGTGGAAGCCAGGGCTGGTTTGGGGTGCAGGTTGGAGAGCTCACTTGGCTTCCTCGTCACCACCGAGCACGTGGGACAGGACAAAAGGGGCTGGGATGGAAGGGACTGGGCTGGAAGGGACCTCCTCTTCCTCACACTCAACACCCCCAGCTCCTCCAGTCTCCAGCAGATGGATTCCCCAGCCCCTTCCCCAGCTCTGCTGCCTCCTCTGCACTGGCTCCAGCCCCTCCAGATCTGGACACAACTCTTCAACTGTGGCCTCCCCAGTGCTGAGCACAAGGGGACAATCCCCTCCCTGCTGCTGCTGCTCCCAGTTTCAATCCAAGCCAGGATGCCCTTGGCTTCCCTGGCCACCTGGGCACATCTTCAGCCTCCTGGCAATTCACACCCCCAGGTCTTTTTCCACCAGGCAGGATGAAACCGAGTGGAGCCTCTTAGAAAACACAAAGAAAAGGGAAAAAACCTCATTATTTTTACTATATGAACTGCAGACAGCTCTATCCAGAGTGCAAATACTCCCAACTATTTCCTTTTAAACACTTGAAAATATTAACAGTAATAATAATAATAATCATAATAATAATTATTCAGGAGCAAGTTTTCTTCCTCTGGGCTGAAGTCCTGGGCAAGCAGGACCCCAGACGAGCAGAGTGTGGCACCAGCATCTCACCCCCAGCGGGTTTTGCCCTCGCTGGCCTCGGCTTAATGGGGGAGGGAATTAAATTAAACGTTGTCTGCCTGTCGCTGGGAGCTGGAGCCGAGGAGCCCGTGGCACAATCTTGACCTCTAGTGGCTGCAGAGCAGCAGGAGCCCCGATGCTCAGCCCCCAACAAGTACAAACTGAGCTCACAAGCCACCCCCAGCTCCCGGAGAAGAGTTTTTCCAGGGATGAGCCCCAACAATGGGGTGTTTTGTGCAACCAAAACCACAGGACGAGTGGATGCTCTGTGGATGCTGCTGGAGAGAAAGCCCTCGGAGCCACTGGGGAGGGAGGGAGGGAGGGAGGGCAAAGTGGCCTCTTTGGCAGGAGAAAATCTCCAACTTCAGAGGCCCGAGCTCTCTAGCAAAGACGTTGCAACAGCCTGGAGAAGAGAACGAGGACTTCAAACCAGGGGAGTGGGCCGGGGATCCTCTGAAGCACACAACAAAGAGAGGGGAGGTGGGGTCCAAGGCTCACAGACACCCCTTTGTGACAAGTTACCCAACTGCAGGGTAATGAGGCTACAGCACTGAACCCACTCAGTTCCCCTCAAAAGCCAGCCCAGGCCTCGTTAAACCCTCTCCATTTATGTAATCCTCGGGGCTTCTTGTCCCTAGAAAGGCCAGGAATCAAAGGCTGGGAAGAAGCAAAGCTGGGGTGAGAACACTGCTGGAATGGGATCGTTAAACGGGGCGTAGCCAGAGCACAAAGTGGCCAGGGGAGAGGGAAAAGGCTGGGCTGAGAAGCTGAAGGGGGTTGTTGGCAGCTCTGAACCTCCTGCTGATGCCCTGGGCAGCTGACACTCGGGGCTTGGGGCTGCACACACCAGTATTCACACCAGAGGACTCTGTGCATGTGATCTCAGGAGACACGTTCTGTCCCTCACCCATCTCTTCTCAAACCAGGAGCAGAAATGTCACCAAGACCCAAACCTGCTGCTGCCAACACCTGAGAGAACCCCAAGGTCTAGGAAGCCTAACCAAGGCCATCACTCCAGGCCAAGGGCTTCAAGGAGGGTGGAGCCGGGGTGGGACGGGCTCTGCTCCCAAGGAACAAGCAGCAGGACAAGAGGAATGGACTCAAGTCACCCCAGGGAGGCCGAGGTTGGAGCTGAGGGAGAATTTCTTCCCTGCAGGGCTGTCCCAGGGCAGGGGGCAGTGATGGGGTTTTCAGACCTTCACCCGGTTTGGGGGTTGGGTGGCCAAGGTGTGAGCAGCTCTCACCTCCCTCACTGAGCACATCTGAGAAGAACCTGATCATCTCTGTCCTGAGGAGATGGTGGAGGAGGAACAGTCGAGAAAACAACAAAAAAAAAAGAGAAAAAAAACAGAGTTTTGATGATTGAAAGGGAACAAAACATTGCTGCTGTTCTGATGAGTTCCTGAGGTTGTTTTTAGACACTTCTGATCAGACACCCCAGCTGGAAAAAGCTGGTTTCCCAGTAAGCCCAGGAATGGGACAGAAGTTCCTTAAACAATATTAAATATAATAGATATATAAACAACATTATCTGTATTATTTTTTTAAAACTAAGTAAAATATGAAATAAATGAATGGCTACAAGGGAGGAAGAAAAAAAAAACCCAGCTAATAAAAACTGCCAGTCAGGGCTGGCTCCCTGCCCAAGCCCCATTCCAGTCACAGATCCCCCCGGGGTCAGATAAAAGCAGAGATTATTACTGCAAGGTGCAAACTCAACAGCCTGACACGGCCTCTGCTTTGAGTCTGCACACGAAAAGAAAAAAAAAAAAAAAGGAGAAAAGAAATGCAAAAGTAGTAATAATAATAATAAAAAACCCATCAGCAGTCCCCTGTGAGGCTGATGAAGAGGCTCTGCCTCTCTGCCTTCAGTGCTTATCAGGGAAAAACAATTTGTCAGAGGTTTGTCTGGCAAAGTTTGGCCTCAGCACAGGAAGCAGAGCCTGAGAAGGTGATTTTTTTTCCTTCTTTTTTAACTCAATTGGTTATCAAAAGAAATTAAAAGCTTAGAAAGTGGGGAGATTTGCTCTTCCCAGCACCCCTGGGACAGGAGCAGAGGGGATGGGCACAAACTGGGACCCTGGAGGTTCCAGCTCAACATCAGGAGAAGCTTCTTCCCTGTGAGGGTGGCAGAGCCTGCCCCAGGCTGCCCAGAGAGGCTGTGGAGTCTCCTCTGGAGAGATCCCAACCCCCCTGGCTCTGTTCCTGTGTGGGCTGCCCTGGCTGCCCCTGCTCTGACAGGGGGTTGGACTCTGATCTCCAGAGCTCCCTCCCAACCCCAGCATTGTCTGATTCCATGATTTCACCCCAGGATTCATCTTTGCCCCTCACTCTCTCCTTTTCCTTACCAGCAGGAGGAGGGCAGAGTTGTCTAAACCCTCCGAGTTCACTCTGAAGAGGGACTGTGAATTCAGTGTTTCCTACAACACCCAATAAACCCCTAGAGTTCTTTGGGACACCTCCTGCTCCATGGCACCCAGAGAAGGGAACAGCCCAGACTCTCCTTCCCTAGGAGCTGCAACAAGCCATTTATCTTCTCAGTGCTGATGAAAGGACTTAAGCAACCAAGTCCTCCAGGTCAGCTGGACAATAAAAACCCTTAAAAGCCATTTTTTTTCCCCTCAAATCCTTTAGTGAGCCAAGTGTTGATTTGCACTTGGGCAGGATCCAGCCTGGAGAAGCTGCTCTCCATAGGCAGGCACCAAGAAGCAGCTCAGTGATGTGACTACAGTTTATTTATCACATCTAGATGGGGTGGAGGAGCTGAAAATGAGAGCAGTGGGTGAGGAGCAGGAGGAGACAGCTCTTGGAGCAAGTCTCTCCAAGCCATTAAAGGAATGGTGGGGGGTGGGAAGGGACCTCTGGGGATCATGGAGGGAGCTGGGCTGGTGGAGCCTGGAGAGAAGGAGGCTCAGGGGAGACCTTCTGGCTCTGGCAGCTCCTGGCAGGAGGCTGCAGTGAGGGCAGGGCTGGGATCTGTTGTCCCAGCTGATGGGACAAGAGGAACCGGCCTCAGGTCACCCCAGGGGAGGTTGAGGTTGGAGCTGAGGGACAATTTCTCCCCCTCCAGGGCTGTCCCAGGGCAGGGATGGAGTTCCTCTGACCCCTGGAGGGTTTCCAAGCCCCCCATGGAGCTGAGGAACATCCCAAGACATCTCCAGAGCCAGGTACCAACAGGCCAGGCAGAGATCACAGCAGCTGAGACTGACTCCTAAATCCAGAGGATCCCCTGCTCTCCAGATCCTGTCTCTGGAGGGGCACAGTCAGCACCTCCACCTCCAGAGGAGTTATTTACAAACAGATATATATTAAAAGAAAAGAAAGAGAGGGAGAAATCCTTGGAACAAAGACTGGTGTGTTCTGTGTAGGAATAACCCTTCTGGTTTTTTTGATGAGGAACCCACAGAGCAGATGCCAAAAGGGCTGAGCCACAAAGACCTGATTTTCTCCTTAAGAGCTAAATGGCTTTTTCCAGAGCCCTCCTCTTCCCCTCCATCCAGCAGCTTTCTGGTAGCAGCAGAAGCAAGCAGGACATCACTTTGTTATTCCTGGTTTTGATTCACCAGCCACGAGGGGGTTTAATCCCCATATGAGAAGTGGAGCTGAAAATGACTTTAGAGCCTGAATTTCATTTGGCTCCTTTCATTTCCACACAGACTGGGGAATATTCTGTTGATGAACAGGTTGGGGTGGGGGTTTTGTCTTCTAAGCAGTTGTTCACCAGGGATAAACCAGCTGGGCATGAGGATCAGGGACTTGGAGAAGGGATGACACCAGAGAAGGAAATCACACATTTAACACTCAGAATTACTGTCTAAAAGCTGCTCCTCAAACCCAAAATCATCTTTTTTTGAGGGGTTTAGTCAACATCTTACACAACTCCTCTCTCCCACAGCAGGTTCCCAAGATCCTTCCCCCCACATCAAGCAGGAATCCTTCAAAGCACCACAAGTTACTGAATAATTCCAATTAGGAATTTAAAAAGTGATCCTTATCCAAGCCCGTGCTGAGAGGCTCCAAACTTAGAGAAATCAGAATGCAAAAAGGGAGATAAAATCCCTGAATCTGCTCTTTTCTGGGCATCCTCTGCCCTCTAAAGGCTGCTGGGGAAACTGCTGAGGCTTTTCAGCCAGAAACAACCTGCAGCATCTCAGGGCATTTCCCTGGCCCCACAACCTCCCTGCCACTCACAGGGATCCCAGGCTCACCACGACCAGCATCTCCCCGAGCTCAGCCCATCCAGCTCAACAGCCCCAGGGCTCTCAGCCTTGCCCCAGGAGATGCTCCAGCCCCTCAGCAGCTTCCACTGGACTCTCTCCAGCAGCTCCTGGTCTCTCTGGAACTGGGGAGCCCTGCACTGGACACAACACTCCAGAGGTGACCTCACTGGGGCAGCAGAACCTCCCCTGACCTGCTGCCCACACTGTGCCCCCCAGGTGACCACTGCCCCCTTGGCCACGAGGACCCATCTGTTGTGTAAGGCCAGGACTGGGGCTTTGGATGCAGACTTTGCACAGCTCCCTGTTCAGCTCTCCCTCCACAGCCCCTGTGCCAGGACCCCAGCTGGGGAGCCAGGACCCCAGCTCCTACCAACCCCTCTGCAGCTCCCCTGTCCTCTCCCCTCAGGGCACTTCCATCAGCATCAGGAGGATGGGAACCCTCTGAAACCTCTGCCCAGGGAGAAGGGGTGGGTGACAGCAGCCCCTGCTGCCAGCACACGGGGCTGGGAAAGGGTTTTTCAGGGGAATTTTCAGCTGAATTCACTGAAGTCATCACGGGGGTTTATAAATCAGCAGGGCTCTTGGGTGACAAACTCCCTCCAGAGCAACATGTGGGACTCAAGAGGAGCCAATCCTGGAGGCATTTCTAATTGATGGGTTGTTGTTTTTTTTGCTCCCAAAGCCTAAATTCTGCTTCTCCCCCTCTCAAATGCATGGTTTTTTTAAGTATATTCCAGCAAAAAGGAAACACCCACTGCCATTTCTCAGCCCCATAAAGCACTTTATGATGGCTTAGATTTAAGGACTAAAATTTCAAACCATTTCACCACTGCCAAATTTCCAACATCATGGAAGCAACAGGAAAAAAAAAGAAACCAAGGGACAATGAGGAAGAAAAAGCAGAAGAGAGGGAGGGTCACTCACATTAAATTCTCTGGGACAGGCAACTAGCAGCTCTGCACAAACAAGCTCTAGAGCCTCCAGCACCAAGAGCTCCCAGGAGCCTCCACAGAGCTCTGCTGCACTTTCAACTTGTGGTCAATTAATCCAGCTAATTGAATCTTGCTTCCCTAACGAGCTGTTGTCAAGAGCAAAGCAAAGGATTTTCTGCTGGGGGGAAACTCGCTGCTCAGGTAGAGATTTCATCCCAAGGCATCCAGGGCTCTCCCAGCAGGAGCCTGTGGCCACTGATGGATGTGGGGAAGCAGGGCAGGGACTGGGCACTGGGGAGGCTGCCCCTGAATCTTGGGGTCAGTTTTGGGTGCAAAAGGACACTGAGGGGCTGGAGAGTGGCCAGGGAAGGGCCACGGAGCCGGGGCAGGGTCTGGAGCAGGAGTGTGGGGAGGAGCAGCTGAGGGAGCTGGGCTGGTGGAGCCTGGAGAGAAGGAGGC
>JANHGL010002639.1:0-30867 GCA_024611195.1 Ceyx melanurus | reverse complement strand
TAATAAAAATAAAAAAAAATTTACAAATCCCAGCAAAAATTCCACCCCAAAAAAATCCCCACCAAAAACCTACCCCAACCAACCAATGAAAAACATCCACAAAAACACAAAAGAAACAAGCAAAAGAAAACACAAAAACCCACAACCAACACAAAAACCCAACCAAAACAAACAAAACCAAACAAACAAAAAAACCACAAAACCAAAACCAAACCAAGAAGCAAACCAACATATACAAACTGCAATGACATTAGCATCACAGGTCCAATTAAAATAATTTCTCCCATCAATGGGAACTTTAAGAAAAGGCAAAGATAAAAATCCCTACTTTATCACACAAATCTCCTTCTCAAAATATGTCACCTACAAAATCACGTTGAGCGAGAAGGTAAATCCATGAATTGGCAAATACAAGCAAGGTAATTAACACAGCAGGAATGACATTCCAATAGAGCTGTGCCAGCATACCACAGGAACACATGACAGAGCTTGATAGTTATTTAAATACGCAGAGATGACATGGCTCAGGGACATGGTTTAGTGATGGGCTTGGCAGTGCTAGGTTAACAGTTGGGCTCAATGTTCTTAAAGGTCTTTTCCAACCCAAAAGATTCTATCGCTGTGAATCAAAGACTGAAAAAGTTAGAAGGGGAAATTTGAACCAATCATTATTTAAAATGCAGCAGAACCACTTAAGTTTATACAGAGAATGAAGAAGCTGTTTTCCCCTTCTAAAAACTCTCCTCCGTGGCTGCAGTGTAATTAGGTAACAGTACATCAAATTAAAAATACAATCTGAATAAGCTCTCCCACCTTTGGTGATCGTGGGTCAGGAGGACGGGCGTAAAGTTCATCTTCAGCGAGCTGGACTCCTGCAGGAACTGTTTCTGAGGGACGAGTACCATTGTAGAGATGGAATTTGCAGTGAGGATTTAAGGCCATGGCAAGAAGTTCAAGAAGAGGGAACCAATCCTGGGACAGCTTGGCCACACAGAGCTCCACTAGTCGATGAGTGTTGTTAATAATACATCTCTATTAGGAAAAAAACAGCAGTCAAGAATACAGCAGGTGACTGTGCAATGAATCTGAACCATAAACTGAACCATTTCCACTTAGCAAGCAGATCTGCATACAGGTTTTACAACACTATTTTAATTTGTTCATCCTTCAATAGAGGCTTTTTCAGCTAAAATTTAAATTGAGGTAAAAGATACAAAATTTTTTGTTGTTGTTGTAAGATGCAACAATGACAGAAGAATGATTTCCCTGCCCACAAGAGCCATGTATACCAGAGTTCTCACAGTTCTCTGTTGAGTTAAAAAAACACAAAAACAGCTTTCATTCTGCAGTCTCCTCACAGCCAC
The DNA here is from genome assembly GCA_024611195.1 of Ceyx melanurus. NCBI lineage: Eukaryota > Metazoa > Chordata > Aves > Coraciiformes > Alcedinidae > Ceyx > Ceyx melanurus. The sequence goes on along the minus strand of JANHGL010002639.1, from coordinate 29,503 downwards.
AGTCTCCTTCCTCATGTATTTCTGAAAAGCATAGCAATTTAAAACTTAAACTCACATGAATCTCAAACTTCCATCCACTCACTGCCTCATCTGTAAGGATTTTTGTGAAGGATATTGTTAACCCATCTCGAAAAAATCGCTGGCATGCTTCACTTTTGACATCAAGGCCTATTTGAGAACAGAAAATTTAAAAAGAACAACAAAGAGTCAGAAATGCAAACTTGATATGAACTTCTAAATATTTAAAGTAGTGATCTGGACTTCAAAAGTTTGGTGTTCAAAGTTACAAAATTCTTAAAAAAAAAAAAAAGCAGCCTTGGATGAAGACAAATTTACATACACCTGAATGCACAAAAATCTGACAGATTAATGATCTGCTAAAGCCACCTCAGAAACTGCACTCCTTTAGATCATTTTTATATTTTAAAAATGTGATAAATTTTCAATTTTTTCATGCTTGTAACACTCAAAGACATAGCAGCAAAAATAACTATCTATCTTCCCTTCAATTGGTAATCACATTTTTATCAGTTGCTACCAATAAAAATCAGTGGAGAAAAGTTTAGACCTGCTCAGCTTCACAGATGTAATTAACCTGCAAAAGTAAACACAAATTCTTCTGTCTCTAACTCTCAACTGAAGTACAATTCCTTGTAATTCTGCTGCCAGGATCCACCTAGACACCAACAGTACTATAAACTCTTGCAGACACTGTATGTTAAGTTTCAAATTAAAGGACAGCGCTCCATACTTTCTTTCAGCTATTTTAAAACTCCAGAGTCATATTTATAAACCAGTATTTCATCTCATCTGTATTTTCTCTTCAAAAGTTCTGTTAAAAAAACCCACCAAACTAAATCGGTCTAAAAGTCAACAGAAAAATATATTGAACATATATCAGTACACAAAGGAAACAGCAAAAGCCATTGGGCACATTATAAAAAGAAAAATGTGACCTGCCTGCAGTTTCTTTACAGAACAAGACTCATTTGCCATCAGGGAATCCTTCCACTCAACAGGCTTACGGAGTTCAGTCACAACATTTTTGCCACCACCCTCCCTACAGCCTCCTTAATAACGAGCCATCCGGACAGTAACTTTGACCAGTTTGGGAAGGATTGATTTGGGTTATCAAACTGAAGTTCCTCACAGTCACAACTGTGCAACAGAGGGTCCTTTCAAAATTGGTACATAACATCTGCCCTGATAACAGGACTTGCTACACTATACTCTTTAGAGTGGGTGCAGCTCAAGTAATTTGAGTAAAGCAGGAATCTTTGGAGAAGAGCCCCATCATCTCCTGACAACTACACCAGTGTTCCCTCTTTTATTCCTACCAGAGGTACATGATACACACTGTGTGGCCAAGCATAAAAAACTCTACATTCTCTTCCTATGTAGTTTGCAGTTTGGATAACTGACATCCTTAAACTATACATTAAGTGCTAAGACCAGTAACAAAGGGCCACAAGCCACAGCAATATGACAAAAGGAGATGGACGCTAGACTGTAGGCATCTGCAGTAAACAGAGGGCTTAGTTAAATTAACTCATCAAAGATGTAAAGATGACAACTTCACCCTATGTAAAATAAAATATGAGGAAGGCATCCAATGTGGTCAACTTGACCTAGGGGAAATGTTCCTTTCTGAACATCCAAAGGTAACAGTGAACTTAATTCTTGAATATGAATTTAAAGCAGGCACTCAAGTGATTTTAATACTCCACATAGTATCAGTATACTGCACTGTAATACCTCAAACACATTCAAGTACTTCTTGGGCCATCTCCCCCCACAACAGTTGGCCAGCTTCAGTCAGCAAGACATTTCAAACCAGAGCTGGATGCAATACTCCAGGTGAGGTCTGACCAGAGCAGAGTAGGGGGGCAGAATCACCTCCCTCCATCTGCTGGCCACACTTCTCCTGATACAGCCCAGGATGTGATTGGCCTTCTGGGCTGCAAGCTCACACTGGCTGCTCATGTCCAGCTTCTTGTCCATCAGCACCCCCAAGTCCTTTTCTGAAGGGCTGCTTTCCAGCTCCTCATCCCCCAGCCTGTATTGATAGTGAGGACTGTTCTGGCCCAGGTGCAGGACCCTGCACTTGCTCTTGTTGAACCTCATGAGGTTTCCCCTTGGCCCAGCTCTCCAGTCCATCCACGTCCCTCTGGATGACATATCTCTCTGGTATATCAACAGCACCATTCAGCTTAGTATCATCTGCAAACTTGCTGCTGGTGCCCTCGATCCCACTGTCTGTATTGTCTAATTGATCCTAATGTCTACATTGATAAAAATGTTTGTCACTTTCAAAAACTCTTATCATGAGGAGTATGAGAGTCCTTCCACACCACAACACAGTTCATTACACTGAATTGATTCTAACCCAAACACCTGGCTAAGAAAGTCTGGACCATGACAACACAAATCTGCAGTCCTTGCTTTAGATAGATGGCTAAAAATAACTGTTCCAGGAAAATGCAGAAGATGCAGCTTCAGTAAGGAAGGATCATCCAGAGACACAGCCTTTAGAAAGGATGCTGGAAACTACTCTCATTACTGGGTTGTGTAGCTTTTGGATGCACATGTGCTCATGCACACACACACACACACACACACACAGGCTTTATTTGGTTGTTTTTCATCCCTTTCCCATTCTGTAAGCCTTTGTAATTCATCAAAACGAAAAATTTGAGATCAAGATTGAAGGCTTAAGTCGTGCAGTGAAATCTCATTTCAGTTTAATTAAGCCATGAATTCTGAAAGTTGCCTTGCACCTTGCTTATATTTGTCACATTGGAAAGTTTTGGCAGAGTGTAAAAAAATGAATGCAAACATTAGGAGCAATAAAACCCACCATAAAGGCGAAGAAGTGCAGAGTTGTTAAGAGGACTTTGAAAGAAAGAGTGGAAAAAATTCTAGCATATAAAAATCAAAAAACCCAAACCAAACAATTTTATTAGTTCTAAATTTATAGCACCTGACTCACTATGACATTTTTGCAGGAGCAAATATCATTACTCAAAATACTTCATAAGTATTCCAGAATTACTGTAAATATAAACATCAGTTTTGTTATTAAACACTATTTTTCCATTAGGTTTTCTTCTATTACCAAGTAACTTCAGCCTACCACCTGATATTCTCATGGCTTGCTTAATGAAGAGTAATATACATTGATGCCTACACAGAAAAATATCATCTTCCATAAATAAATGCATCTTCCAGGAATAATGCAAATCATGGTCTAGACAGGATTCATACCGCTCTTGTTAATTTGCTTCTTGCACATGAAGGTGGTAATGATGATGTTTAAGTCTTACAGGTATTTTCAATTTAGTTATTTATCTCCCTTTCCATTTCAATTGCTGAAAAGACTTAAAAGATATTACCACTCTTAATATTTTAAAGATGGTGTCAAAAAGACAGCAGTTACCCTGAAATCACCCTACAATGCCAGTGCCAGTGCCAGGAGTAAAAGCTGCTTAAGAACTCTTAAGGACTAGACAAATCAGAATCACAGTATAGTTTGGGCTGACCTGGCCTTGATCACTTCCAGGGAGGAGGCTTCTACTGCCTCTGTGGGCAACCTGTTGCAGCTGCCTCACCATCCTCACAGTGAAGAATTTCTTCCAAATGTCTAAATCAGTTCTCTTTCAATTTAAAGCCACTACCCCTCACCTCCAGGTCAGATACCTTTTCTGTACTTGGAGGTACAGAGAGAAAGAAGGTAGGTATGGAAAGAAAGAAGGTAGGTATGGAAAACTACTAAGAATAACCCTTATTAACATGGACATGACACTGTCCTTGTCCAGCTCTGGAAAAGCAAGGTGCTTTGTATGTCACTGCATGTAAAACACAACTAGCTGTTAAGTGTAGATGCCATAGAAAAATATTTTTATCTGACAAAAGTACTAATCAGAAGACCAAAGCAACTTTCCAGGAGAACAAAACTTTGCAGAAGGCATAATGAACTAACTTGTCAATCTGACTAGTGCAAACACATACCATGTTCTGATACAGAACCCTCCTAACTCCAAGCAAGTGAGACACAGCAAGCAATATTAGATTAGATGATCTCTAAGGTCCCTTCCAACCTAGGCCATTCTATGATTCTATTATTGATTTAAGTCATGCTGTTTAAAATTCTAACTTTTCTCCAGTATCTTCACAAGTATGTAAGTGCAAAATCTGAACAGAAAAAACAATGCAAGACATCTGTAGATCTGGATTAATAACCTGTTTTTTAAAAGCTAGAATTCTTTGAGTTTTAGTATCTGTTACGAAGACCAAACCCACCAAATTTGCTATCAAAGTGAATAGAGGAAACAGGTAGGACAGGAATGACAAGATTTTTATTGCCATGAGCTTATTCAACTTCTCTACTTATGCTAAGGTACCTAATTTCTAGCTACATTGATGGCTTTATGTAATTGTTGATCTATGAAGGTTGTGCATTCTGCTCTGACACAATCCAGGACCAGAGCTGTTACAAAAATAATTAAGCATTTTTAAGCCTCCACCAGGGATTCAAGTAAAAAGAAAAGACTTTGCCCACTGCCAAATCGTCATTAATTGTCCTTCCTGCTTACCTTTTTTACTCAGGTCAATAGCAGCTTCTAGAAGTTGTTCTAACTCCCCTTTCGGCAATACAGGAACAACCCATCGTGGCCTGTATTCAAACACAAAACAAGCATTTCACTTGTGCTTCTCAGAATTAAAGAATCCTTGCTTCTTTGTAATGCTTTTAATACAAGGTAAAAATATATGCTTTTAATACAGGGTAAAAATATATTTTTTTAATTTAAAATTTATTTTCCATTTAGAAAAAAAAACCCTCTCATTTGAGCCTCTTTCTCTTTGCAATTCTAACCCAATTATTTCAAGAAATCCAGTAAAACCAAGGTGTAAGAATCCTGATTCCTCTATCAAGATATTTGCACACCTAACCTACACCCTCTGAAAAAAAAAAAGTGTGAAAATACCTGTTGATCATGTCATCCAACTTTGCCAGGTCTGTGTGTGGAAATGCAGGCTCCTCATCTTCAAGCTGGGGTGGAGCATCTCCTTGGCCCTGCTCATCAGGCGGGGTAGCTGGGGAGTTCTCATTGGAAGAATCAGGTGAAGAAGTCTAGAATTGGTATGGAAAATATTTTAAATGTACTGTATCTTTTCCACCTCAGCAGTTTAAACATGAAGCTACTTTACCAGTAAGGAAAGTGGGATTTTCATAAGAGACTTCTCTACTTACAGAAGAACACCTAGCTAGAAGGTGAAAATAAAGACTATACTGATGCTCTGGTTTTTACAGATCTTCTGCACAAATGATTACTATTTTAGGTAGAAAGGTAAACCAGCAATAGTAAAAAAGAAAAGGATCATTTTCTTTAACAGTTCACTAAAAATGAGTAACAGTACTACAGCTAGCTACTAACCAACCTCCAGGAGTATGATTAAGTAAGCCCATTTTGATGGGCCATGAAAAATACAATGCATTTTATAGATGCACGTTATTCATATACAGAAATAGTGTGACTTGACAATATTAATAGAGATTTAAATCCCAACAGCAAGATTTAGGAGGACACGAGAGGACTTGTGTCCAGACCAGTACTGGTAACACACCAGTGTTTTGTCTGTTGATGAATAGTGCCTGCACAGATTCAAGGCTTAGTGTTTCTTGCTTTGCCCCCCTGGCAGCATGTAGGCTTTGAGGTAGACAAAGGCTGGGGGCAGAGGGTGGAAACAGAGTCAGGACAGCTGACCTGACTGAAGACATAGTCCACTCCACACAGCATCACACTTGCCAATAAAACAGGGAGGAGTTTTCCAAGGTAGGTGTTGCTTGGGGACTAGCTGGGCATCCATCAGTGACACAGTGACTGTGTTTGCATTACTTGTTTTTCCCATGCCCCTTTGCTAATTAAAATGCCTTTATCTCAACCCATACAATTTCTCACTTCTCCCTTCTGATTCTCTCCCCCATCCCACTGAGGCAGAGGGAACAAGCAAGAAAGTGGAGGCTCAACTGGCAGCCAGTCATCCCACCACACGTGCTGCAAAGAACAATTCATTCTCAGGAAGTTAACGGCCATTAATCCTTATTTTATTAGACAAATATAATTTTTGCACTGAATTAAATGACAAAGTGTGGCTTTTCTCTTAAATGGGTTTGGCTGCACTGTTTAAAAGCATCTTCTCTGATTTGGTTTTATTTTTTCCCCAACAAAAAAGAATCATAACATTAAGATGTAATATTTGAAAGCAGGATAAACTGTTCAATAGAAAAATGCTATATTCATGCTATGAACATGCATGTTCAGGATGTCTAGTACAATGAACAGAGACCTAGATGAAGCTTCTCTTTAAGAGCTGATACCTTCTTTACAGCAGCTTTATCAAAAAAGTGCTCTTGCAGAACTGAGCATAAATGGAAGTCACAAAGGAGTCTACAGTCTGTGTCAGGTTAAGCATACAATGAGGTTCTGAGGAAGCTGCTAGTATTACTGAGAGAAGGCTTCTGATCCAAAATACAGATGTTTGAAAGAACTATGCCACCACCTGAAAAGGGAGCATCTTTTGCAATGCAGTTCTCCCTAACAGAATGCAATTTGCTAGCAGCACTGTCTTCATCCCTCAAGATCTTTCTGTACTTTTAGATACATACACATGGAAAAAAAAAATATGTCTCTCTTGACATCTCTAGGACTATACAAACTCCAATAATTCCGTTTACTTTTAGACAACTTCATTGTTAATATCATACCTGATTCTGCTGGAGGGGAGGCTGGGACTGTCCATCAGGAGCCTGGCCCTGGCTATCATTCCCTCCTACTGGAGAGCCACGAGTCGTGGCTGTCATACTCGACACAGGGCAGATCTTTGCAATTTTGTCTGCTTATGTAGTTGTCGTGAGAGAAGAAATTATAGTCCACTTAGTAAAGTTGAAGTACCAGCATATGCTTGCCTTAAAGAGCTCCAACTCAAGAACATGCCATCTTGCAGAGACCATTGCATAACCTGTGGGGAGAAAAAAAAACCCAAACCATTATGCTATATTGACATATGCATATTAATCTGTACCTAGAAAAGAACATTACAAAAACAAATATGCTGCTATAAAGAATCTCTTCTTTTATGTAGATTTTTTTTTAACTGAGAACAACTGACACAAGAAGGTAACGTTTGAAATATAACATGACTCTAATGTGCCAAGTAAAAATTAAACTGATAATTACTTCTATATCACTGATAAACTAACACACATCCAAAATGCAGCTGTTTATTCCATGTTGTGCTTGAATTACTACAGTAGGTTTTTGACTTGAATTCAAGATGCTAATCAAGGTCTATCTAGAATTGACCTAGTTAAGCATATGCAGCCAAATTTTACTTCTTTACCAACTTCTGATTCTAAGTCCAGATGTCTGACAGGGAGTGATTCTACCTCAGCTAAGACAGATACCTTTTGCCCAAACTTCTCCTGTTAGCACACCAGTATTTACTTAGGGCATTTGACCCATATTCTCTACTTGCAGCACATGCCTGTGAAAGCCTGGGTCAATTGGCCTTTCGGGACCACTAGAGAGTGATCACATCCCCACCAAGCATTTTACTGGATTACAGGAAGAAAATACAAGACAAAAATAAATCTGCTGCCAGTAACCATGACAAACCAACAGTTCAAAAATCCCCATGTGTTTGAACTTCATTGTGTTGAACGCAGAAAACAACAAAAAAAGTTGGATTGTTTTAACAGCAATTCCTTTCTATATCAAAAGATTAACCACAGAAGGTGAAACAATTTTCCAGAGCACCTGAGACTTTCAACTGCCACATAAACCAACAACAGCACTCTGGAAGTTCAACAGCCAATGAGGAGGTAGAAAGAACTGTACAAGCTTTCAGCAAGACTTATTTGGCAGTGCCGAGTTCCTTATTCAATCAGCAAAAACTTCAAGTTAGCAAGTTAAGAGTGAAATTTCTCCTGTAACATGATGCATACTTGGGCTTCATCATGATGTCTCATCTCAAACTGATTTTCAACACTTACCTTTCTCCAAGATACTTCAAAATACTTGCCTAAAAAGTGCAAATTTGCAAACCATTCCATACACACAATTTTTTACTGAATACACTATTCCTCCCCTGCCCAGTCTCCAATATTAAGAGCACCACAGAATTTAGAATAATCCAGAATAAAGGCACTATCAATTTTTTCTTTAGGACAAAAATTATTTTTAAATGCAATTTTTAAAAGACCTTATTTTAATCGGTGCTCTTTTTAAAACATCCCATTTGTTTTTGATTGAAGCTTAGAAAGATCACCAAGAAGAAATATTAGCAAGTCTAAGCTTGCTGACATATATATGGACACAAACAAGCATATACAGCTATACAGACATCCATGCTCACATACACACATACTCTGCAGCCTACTGCAGTTCAATGCAGTCAGTTTCCCTGCAGTACCTGATTGAGGCTTCTAGGTACTTGCATAAACCAATGAAATCCAACTTCTGCCAACTTATAACATGCTTTTCAGCAGCCCTAAACTAACTACCACCAGATTAAACCTTCTTTAATCACCACCATTCTTCCTTAAGAACTGGTTCACAAACAACTTGTGCTGGCACAAGGAGTGAGGTAGCAGGAAAATGGTGAAATGGCTCCTTTCAGCAGCAATCCCAGTGCCTTCAGCTGCAGAAACAAGGGACCACTGGCAGCTGTGGTCTCACAGTAACTCACATCAAGTTAAAGTTTATTGATATGATCAAGTGCATCTTTCTTATTCTTAATGTTTTTGGCCAAATTATCATTGAGACAGTTTAGAGTACTAAAAGAAACAACAACAAACCCCAAACTGACAAGGGCTGTAATTCTGTTTATTTCATCACCTGAACTGGTGCACTCCAAGGCCAAAGAGTACTCATCCTAATACCAGTCAGGGAGCCAGGACAGAACTGCTGCTCTCCTGTTTGACTGACTGACACTACAGGGGGTTTACCATCAATTTGACCTCTCTGGATAGTTAAGGGTCTGGGCAGAGCATTCATGTAAATTCCTTTTAGCTCCAGGTGAGTTATGTAATTTCACCAGGAGATATAAGAAAAGCTACTACTAAGCTCCTTCTAATTACAGAATACATAAACATGGTTTTGTAAGCATAAAACATCATCCCATTTATGCATTTTAAGCAGTATTAAAAGGGAGTAGTTTACCAGTCCTGTTTTCAGCCACTTATTTAACCATTTATGTTTTAGAGAACACAGCAAATTGCATGTCCACAGAGAACACACTACCTACCACTTTCATCTCTCTAGAACTGATTAACTATGACATTTCGAATTCCCATCACTTCTTTATTTCAGACTAGTCAATTTCACTTTGTTTAGAACTAAAACTCACCAAGGCACATTTTGGCTCAGCTCAAGCTTTACATCTATTTATAATGAATTTGGTCATTTATAAACAAATGCAGGTGGTTGCAGAGACACCTTGTGTTTCAATATACAGAGAGTCCAAATGAAAGAATTCAAACTGCCTGTATCCAGCTGAATGCTAATGGAGACTCTCTATTAATTTTTATATACATCTCATTTCTAGTAGATTTGATTTTGGATTCAGCACACCAAGCCATTCATTAAAAAAATAAAATAAAAAAAATAATTCACCTTTACCCAAATCTTTCAATGGCTGTTTTGATAGAAGTGTTAAGATGAAGACAGATGCCTCCTAAACTCACTACTCCACTGTTAGTCAAGTGATGTATGAGGCTACAAAGACTTGACTCAAATGTATCCCACTGATACTTGCTTCTGATTGCCAAGTGAGCAAATTATTATTTGCCATGCTTCTGCCGTCTTCTTCTATCACCCTGATCCACCATTAATTATAATTTTTTTTTAAATCCCCACCATTATTTCTAGAATAGCATTCCTATCTTAACAAGACCTCATAGAAGATGTGGTTTTTCATCCTAAGTGCTGTGCTGTAAAAAAAACTTAACTGCAGCAGCACAAATTTTACATTTAAAGGTATCACCATTCATTTCATATAGGATTCTGAGAACTGCCTTAAAATCTTAAAATACAGACTCATCACAAGAGTTATGAAGTGATCTTAGTCTCAAATTTCTAGACTTAGGAATCTAACCTTCTACCCTATTTCCTATATGTCAATCAAAACGCCTTCTCATCTAGAAATACCTCCCCCAAAACTGTAACACTGACCTAACTTGGTAGGTAGAATCTATACACACCCCCACATATTTCTCACTTTCTTTATTCTCTGTGCCCTTTTCAAGGAGGAATTTTTTAATATAATCAAAGTATAAAGCTGGTGGTCCCAGCAAAGTGCTCATTAGACTCAGACACACTAAAAATTAATGCTTTCAATGATTAATGAAAAACTTGTCATTAAGCAAGTATTCAAAAGCAAGAAGTGGCTATATTCTAATGTTTAAAAAATACCTGATGAACAGCTATCAGAGAAAAGGTTATTTTAAACAGTTTATATTGCAAAGACAACTAAAGTAGATTCCTTCTGGTAAAGTCAGTGTACACAGGACTTGGTTAACTGCATCAGGTTTCTTTCAAAGCAGTACATTTTGAAGTGATAGAGTAAAAGACAAATGCTGAGTAGTTATGAAGTAAAATTTTTCTCATTGAAAAACAGATTACTTCAAGTAACTTCAATTATCTTTCCACATCATACAGGTGAAATTAAGACACATAGCAGCGTAAGTATTTGGAACACAGACAACATTCACACAGATCTATCATATTTGTGCTCAATATCATATGAGCAATAAAGATGGATGTCCTGAACCATACTGCATTTCTTTCAGGAGCAGTTTTAGTTTTTAACTTTAAAGCTTAGTGTTGAGACTAAGAGTAGCTAAACTAATCTATTAATAGCATGCTATGTGAATAACTTCATTCAAGATGCTCCTGCACCCACCACTCACATCAAGCAGTAAAAGCACAGTAAGTGAACTTCCAAAAGAATGCTTCACCACTCAGCATCAGATGCAGGGCAACACCAGACCCCACAGACGTGGTCTCAAGGGAATCACTGAAATGCATTCTGATCTTTAAGCACCAGCCACCCAGCATTCCATGCTGAAGAGACTTGCAAGGAGTGCTGCAGACAATGCTACTACTTTAGAGCAATGATGTTTCCTCCTCCTTGAATAATATGAATATTACCTATCTTACAGACTACAAATGTAACAGTCTGATCATATTTCTTCCACGACTATTTTAGAGCACTGGGGAGTTTCTGCAAAGGTCTGGATGAAAATTAACATTTCTGAGGATATTCAAAGACTGAAACGTTAATGTGAATGAAATAAGGGGAAAACAAAGTTCAACAACCTCAAATTCAAGGCATATTTACACATTGTATTAAGAAAACTAAACTGCTCATGTACAGGGCATAATTCAAGAGCAGCGACTGAGAATTCACTATTTTTCACATCACTACTAAAAATAAACAACCAACCCAAACAAAACAAGGAGACATAGAAGGCTTAATAATACAAACTTGCTTTTTTAATTATATTTCCATTACAGCAAAATGACCCTGATTATTTAATCTTTTTTCAAAAGTAAAACCACTTTCCAAACAGAAAATGGGACACTGGTACTGGTTTCTCCTGTAACTGGACACTAGACAGACTGATGAAGAGTAAAATCTGACTACATTTAACTGTTCCAGGTGTAACAGATAGAACCTAAGCTTACAGTTCTCAGATTCCCTTTTCAAGTGATTAGAAGTTTCTTCTCAGGCTTCTCTGGCTACAGCTGACCCCCTTCTATCATAAGTTCTTCAGTCTCATTATAAAATTCTTATTGAAATGTCAAGTTTGGACCCCAAGAAATTCTAACCAAAGCAAACTACATTCAAGCTAAGGCTGAGAACACAGTATTTGGCCCTGCACTTCGAGGCAAAAATCCTGACAGATTCAAAACATCCTAACTTCTTGTTTCCACGTGGAGTAACTTCCCAAAATACTTCAGAGAAAACAAGGAAATACTTTACACCACTCAAAGGACTGTCTTAATTCAAAGCAATAATCAACAAAAGTCAGGTCCTGAGAAGGAACTGGACAGTAGCAACATGCATCTGTCTCTAAAAGACATTCACTTGCCAGTAATTTGGGGGCTTTTAATGGTTACATAGTGTACCACTCATTAACTCAACATGCATGATGCTTTTCCCCAGATAATGTCTTGTTAGACATCAGGTCTTCAGATCATACACTTAGTTGCGGCTACCAAACAGAAAAGTCAATTTCAGTTCCTGTTCTGAAAGAAGTGTTTTGCTCATGTGACAGTAAATACAGCAGGATGTCAAAGACAGCACCAAGAAAGGCAGCAGTAAATGCTTTACATTAAAGATGAACAAACCAGTCACAGAATGGTTTTGGTTGGAGAAGGCCTTAAAGATCATCTAGCTCCAACTCCCCTGCCATGGGCAGGGAACACCTTCCACCAGACCAAGCTGCTCAAAGCCCCATGAAACTTGGCGTTTTAACACTTCCAGGGAGGAGGGTTCTACTGCCTCTCTGGGTAACCTGTTCCTGTCAGCACCTCCCCAGTGAAGCATTTCCCCCCAGCTTCTTTCAGTTTTAAACCACTACTCCCTGCCCTATCACTATTCTCTGATCAAGAGTCCATCACCATCTTTCCTGAAGGCCCCTTCTAAATACAGAAGGCCACTGGAAGTCTCCCCAGAGCCTTCTCCTCTCCAAGCTGAATAATCCCAACTTTTTCAACCACTCCTCTTAGGGAGCTGCTCGAGCCCCTTCATCACCTTTGTGGCCCTGCTCTGGGTCCACTGGAGAAAGTCTATGTTTTTCTCACCCTGTGGACCCCAGAGCTGAGCACAGTACTGTAGATGAGGTCTCTCCAGAGTGAGTAGTACAGCTGAACTACTTCCCTCAACCAGCTAGCCACACTTCTTTTGATGTAGCCCAGGGTTCAACTGGCCTTCTGGGCTGCAAACACACACTGATGGCTCCTTTTCAGTTTTTATCCAATATCCCCGAGTCCTTCTCAGCACTGCTCTCCATCCACTTAGTGCCCAGCCTGTATTTATCTTTGGGATGGCCTTGACCTTCCACTTGGCCTTGTAGAAATTTGAGGTTTGCAGGGTCCACCTCTCAAGCCTGCCAAGGTGCCCCTGGGTGGCACCACATCCCTCCTGCGTGTGCATCACACCAACAGCCTGGTGCAGTCAGCAGTGTGCTGAGGGTGCTCTCACTGCAGCACTGACAAAGATCTTAAACAGCAACAGTTCCAACACTCACCCCGAGGAACTCCTCTCCCCTTGTCACTGGTTGCAGCTTAAGAACAGCAAACAAGTCATTTCTATCTAGAAAATGCTGTAACAACTATTTAAAAATTTCTTGAAAGTTCTCAGCTATGACTTTCAGTTACTGTGCAGGCCTCTTCTTGAATTCCCAACAGGCAAAGAAGTGAGCTAGGCTTCCTTCCACCTTGTATCACCATCAGCTACAACAGGAAGCAACCTCTAAAATAAACCAAAAAAAAAAATCACATCTAAGAATTTGCACATTTGTTTCTGACCATCTCAGCTTCAATCTTATGCTGCTAAAGCAACAAAATGCTGTATTTTTTTTTCAATAATGCTACAGGCTGGGGTTTTTTTATACAGGAGGCTGCTCTTCTGCAACCCAAAAAACATGTTCTTGGACATATAGCCAGTTAGGATTGAGCTGATATTGATATAATCTGAGTCTTTCACAGGCAGCAGCAGAACACTGTAAGCAAGGACAAGCCATGGTTTAATGTCTACATTTAAATAATGTTCTAGATTAGAAAGAATACATTTGCAGTTGATTATCATTTATGAAGTCATTATTATTGCGTTTACTTATCACTCCTGCAAGAAAATAATACATCTAAGGTTTGCAGCAAAGACTGATGAAATGCTCTTGCTTCCTTACTTCTGGTTATTAAACCTGTAGCTTGGCCATGATTATATCAAATACTTCAAGCTGCTCATACAATTCTAAAATGGATGTAAGTGTTCCAGCTTTCCAAGCTATATATATAGCAAAGTTTGCTGTCCAGAACAATTTAAGAACTCTGTTTGCTCCTAAAAACATGAATCCAAATGCTAGTAATTGCAAGATGTTAAGCTATTAGATTTTATAATAATAAAAAACAATCTTAATGAAAGGCTTTTCTCAGCAAGACATGAAATTTTACAGCAAAGCACTAAAGAATAGAGGAAATCTAAAAATTTCTGAGCATTGAGGTATCAATGGCTTCCTGCTAGCTGATGAATCACACTGGGAAAGGGGAATGAAAAGCTTTAGGAACGTACAGAGTGGCTGTTACCAAATCTGACACCTAAGCTTACACAGTAGTACTCATCTCCACGTTTTCTCTGCACACAATACAGCCTCCAATTCTTGCCAATTAATATTATTCATAAAACAGATAGATGTAAATTTTACTTCTGTACTGGTATTGAAAGTTTTATTTTTGATCCATTATAACAACATCTAGCAGTGGTCCAGAAAAAAAATGGACAGTCATAGCAAAGATTCAGTTTCCTAGTGGAGTGAGTCTTTCTGTCAAGCTGTTTCCAGAGAAGATACAGGTTTGTACACTTAATGCAGGTAGAAAACATCTCATTTGTCTTACACTCACTAACAAAATAGAATGATGGACCCCAAATATCTTTTTTTTCTTCTGCAATTCATTTAAGGCATGGTTTCCATATTTATTCTAATAGATTTAAATTCTTCGTTTTTTAGCTAATATGGGTAATAATCATATATTAGAAAATAATTTCAAACATCCTAGTCACCATATGAATCACTATATAAACATTAAACATCTCACTCTCTTCTGCCACCGCAGTGGCAAAACATTAATTGTTCTACTCTGCATCTAAACAGAAAAGACACATCAATCGTAACAAAAAACTCAGTTACCAGTATTTATAATGTAATATAATTTAAACTTATACTAAGTATTTTAAAATCAGAAAACCCAGAGAAGCTGCACTTTAGAGTTTTATGACATGATCAAGAATCCAGCAAAATCTACAGATGTAACTACTACTATAGTCCAAAATAGCACAGAAACACAGTAGGGGGATGAAGAGAAGCAATCAAACTCCCATCTCTGGTCATTAATCCATTTGGTGAAACTCACAGCCACTAATGCAACTGCATACAGTCCAGTAAGATAAATTTAATAATTTATCATAAATGTGAAATATCTTACGAGACTACCTGAATTTCTGTATTGCATTTTTACATGCTCACCTGATTGAGTTTACTGTAAACAAAACAGGCCTAAAAACATTTTAACATAAAATTCTCCATTAATTTAAACTGCAATTAACACAATTTTAAGAAATAGGGGAAAAAACCCCAACCAACACAGAGAGCAACACAGGTACCCTCCACCTGGCTGCCCCAGTGAGATGCAGAGTGCAACATGCTGAATCAAATGCATGAACCCAGTACAAGACGGGCCACAGAACATCAGAGACCATTCACTTCCAATGCTCTGGGGTTTCCAACTGCTATTTATTTTACTTCCTTGCATTAAAGGACAAAACAAAAGTTCTTTTAAGGCTGCTATTTCTACTCTCTTCTACTTTTGGTCATAGTATTTCCATTTCAGTTCTGAAGCCCAAAGTTACAAATACAGTAAGATGATACTTCATGCTAAGGACTTCAAGAACAGAACCAATACATCTAAAATGCAGCTTTTACAAATCTTTGGCTACTCATGCAAGAAAACACTTCTTGGCTGTTTGAAATGCCACACAGAGCTATGAAGAGCAGCTGATACCCCTAGCAACTGTATATAGTCACACTTTCAATTAATGCCCATACACATAAACCATCTTGAATCATAATTTTTTGAGTGTAAATGATAAAGAGCAATATATTCAGTAATGCTTTTTTCCAGATCAAGTGAGGAGAGAGGATGATCAATGTATTCCCAGAACACTCAATAACAATGCAAAGAGTATTTCCATTCACTGCAATTCCCACTGAAAGGAGCTGGGAATTGTATCCTTCCAATATATGAGGAATTAACACCATGACATTGTTCTGTTAGTGCACTGGAAGTTAAAGCAGACATATAAAATAGAGACAAAATATAAAACTAAATGGGGAGGGGAGGAAGGTCTAGTTTAATAAATTTGAAACAAAATCAGTAATAGTAGGGTGTAAAATTACTACCAGCTATGGACAGGAAAAAAATAATGGCAAGTCTCCAGCACTAAAAAACAAAGCCAAAAAAGCACTTAGGCAGAAGTCTCTTAAAAGTTCAATCATACCACAGAGAAAGAGGTTGGCCAAGGCTCTGAGCAGCCTGGTCTAGTTGAGGGTGTCCCTGCTCCCTGCAGGGGGGGCTGCACTAGATGCCCTTTGCAGGTCCCTTCCAGCCCTAACCAGTCTATGATTCTATGAAAGCAGTAAACACCATTTTTACCCGTCTATTTTTTTCTGAAAGCAAGAACTCAGCAAGACTGTCAATGGAAACAGCCCAAGAAGAAACTGGCTTCTACAAGGTAATGTTAAAACAGATAAATCCAATCTGATTCTGTAATGTGCAACTTTTTACACAACTCCCCTAACACGGGGAAAAGGTGCAGTACATTTATGGGTCTGTGTTAAACACGATCCATTTCGGAAGTACTAAAGCATATTAAAAGGAAGACAAAAAATGTGTTTGAAAAAAGCCAGCAGCCTCACTTCTGGTTCATCTTTGAGAAACAAATGTCATCATAAAACGCTTCAAAGTAGCTCAAGACTTTATTCTGTGCATTATCTCATAACAAAAAATGGTGTTGGGGTTTTTTACTATTGACAAAAATAAACAAATCTTGATGCACCTCTACACATATTTCTTCTCCAAACTGCAAACTCCAGTTCCTTAACCACTTCAGAAGCTCCTTGAATTCCATCTTTAGGATTGGATATCCCTTTGCTCTCCCATGCTCAAACCCCTGGACTTGAGTTTCATAAAAGCTCTGACTTTGTATCTGATATTATGAGGGCTGCAGTGAAACCAGTGACATCTACAACTCCAGCTCTGCAGTACCTGCAGGAAGTTCTGTTTTTAATCATTATTTTGGGTTGCATTAGATTTATAGAGAAATTATACTCTCTAAATCAGGTCCTGACTGGACTGATTTAGAGCTGGACTCAAAGATTGTTAAGAAGCTAGAGAACCATTCTCTAGCTCTGCTGATCTTTGAAACTTCCAAAGAAGTTGTGGTCTTTTGCTGCATGGCTCACAAAGAAAATATATTTTTTTTAGCACAATTCTGTAGCTACAACTATGAAGCATCCACGTCCTCTTACAAGAAATATAATATTTAAGAACAGAATTATTTTTCAGCTCAGAACTAAATTACTATTGTATATCCAAATGCCTAAGGATTATATATAACTGGAGACCAAAAAAAAAAGTAAAATAATTAAAAGCTTGATGAAAAAAAACTTTAAATCAAGATGCTCCCTTTGATCTGCTATACTAGAGCAATTTATACCATTCACCACTACAATTCTTCCTGGGGAACTGAGGAAAAAAAGGAAGTAACACTTCAATGTTCCATCCTTGGAAGATCTTGCCAAACCCTAAAAATGCCCAAATCCTAATTTCTGATGTTCGGCAGTATCCCTAGCTTTGGTTTCTCCCCCACAGGATACACACACAGTGGCTTCTGGTGTTTCTGCTGAGGTTCATACCTTCTACCAGGCTCCTGGGAGATGCTGAAAGGCTTTTGCTGCCTTCATTCTTTCTGGAGTATTTGAAAGGAAGCACCAGGCTCATTCCATTTGTCTTTAAAACATTGAATTATTTCTAGCACGCTGCACTTAAGACTATACAAAACTGAGAATGATAAATATTTGAAATTTTTCTCAAGTCATTCAGCTAATGAATTATGGATATCCCTACGATGTTATTTCTGTACTTTACTTGTGTGCTGTTCTTTACTAAATCGTGCTTACAGACAGCACCTGATGGATCACTGTAGCATCCAGTACCCAGTGGTGCTGCCACAATTATACTAGAAAGCTTCTGGTAGAAAAGTGAATTTTCAAGTTAGCCTACAAAAATCAGGCTTGCCCCTCTGGCTCTCTTCATGTTTTCTGTGGCAGATTTAAGGGCTTCTCTAAACTATTTTAAACTACACTAAAGAAAACTATTTAACCATATATTTTAATAATTATTATTTGTCTACAGGATATTTCTGATTTTCTGTGACATTATCAACACATTATAGAAATTTTCCCTCAAAGTATAAAATTAACACAACCTATTGATTGGTTAACTGCAAATAATTAACACACGCATTAGTATCTAAACCAGATAAAGTTGGAAGCATTTTACATTCTTGAATCACAACAATATTAATTTCCACAGAATGTGAGGGGTTGGAAGGGACATAGAAGATCATCTAGTCCAACCCCCCTGCCTGAGCAGGGTCACCTAGACATTTTTGTGAAACACCTAGATATTTTTAAATGCTTTAAATTCAAATAATTTAAGTATTCCCATTACAGTACTAGCTTTAATTTCACTTAAAAAAAAAACCCTCTGCTTTTCACATAACATTCAATCAAAGCAGAAACTAAGCACAGAAAGTCAAACACTACCATCATCATCATATATAATTTAAAATACCTCAAATACAGAGGAAAGTGATATCAGCATTAAAATTCGTGTTTTAATAAGCTTCTTCAAAACTGCTCAAACTTAGCCAAACATCCAACTAATTTCCAGTGTACCAACTAACTACCCAAGTCAGCCTGGTGATTTCTACAGTTAGCAAACTGCAAGTAAACACTTTGCCATTTCCTGCTGCCTCACAACCATTTCAGTCAGAAGATGTTTCCCTTGAAACCTCAAGCTTGTACAAGCTCACTAGAGCTGTTAGAAGCTGGGAACTAGTTTAAGACTGTCTTAAACATGCTCCATTCCAACTGATTGCATACAAGCCATCTGCCTAAGCAGACTAAGTGCTCAAGAAATCACTGAAAATAATCTACCTGTTGCTCGAAACTCATGCAACAACTCCCCTTAAAAACCCTGGCCTCTCTGCAAGGAAACCACAAGTGGCAACAGAACAGCAGTTTTGTCTCTTACTGCTCCTACAGCCCATACAGCTAAGGCCACAGTTTGATAATAAATGCAAAAAAAGGTAAATAGCATTGCAAGTTGGAAAGGAACAAGTAGGGAAGACTCTAGAAAGTATATTGTAAACCAAGTAGGTTTCAAAACAGGAAAATTATTTCCACTATACCCCCACAGAACAAGGTCACCCCACTGGCCCAGAAACTTAGTATTTCTGTATCTATAAAACTTACCAAAAAGCACCTTCCTTATTAGGAAATGCAGGAGATAATGATCAACTACTAGCACAGCCTAAGGACTGAGAATGGGTTTAAAAACTCTGTTTCACCTCTGTTTGAAAACTACAATAATTAAAAAACAAACAAACAAGAAACCAACACACGAAACAAAACAACCAACCCAGCACATGCAGTGAAGCAATCCAAACTCTCCTCAATGCTACTCAACTCCCTGCACTGAAAATAGGTAACTGCTATATCCCATACATCTCCTTGTTAAAGGGTGCCTCCCTCCCTTCAGGATACAAAACAGACTAGAAAGATACCCTTTTTCAGCTGAATCCACCAAAGGCCAAGAGGACAAGAGGAATGTTATAACTTCCTTTTTAGGGCCAGTGTTTAAACTAGCAGCAAGTGACAGCAACTGCACTCTCACCATGTAGCTTTGCCATCACAGTGTGTACATGGATCTCTTTCACTTCCATTGTTGAAATCTCAGTGAGAAACAGCAATCTTGTTCCCCAGCTAGTGTTATCCTGATGTATCTTAGAAGTTTCATTCTATTTCTGCATGTGGACAAGTCTTAGCTGAAGGTGCAGCTCCACAGTCTCTCTGAAGGCAGGTAAGAGCACACTGTCACAAGATAAGAACAAGGTCAACCTCACTTGCTTTCATCCCAACCATCTTCTTCCCACTAGATGCCCTTGCATCACCACATGGTCTGCCACATCAAGAAGCCAATCTGGCTGCAAGGGAGCTGGGGGAAAGGAATGAAAATCCATTTTCAGCTGCATGACATGCTATATGAACAATAAGAATGGCATGAGAAACAAGAAAATATATAACCATGGACAGAACCAACTCTTTCAGCCTCAGTGCAAATCTATCATGAAATACATCCTGAAAGAGGAAGCAAAATGACAAAAACAGAATATGGAAAATTATAGTTGGCCCATATTTAGCTATGGCAGTAACCAAGGTTCACATGCATTAGAGCAGAGATGAGTCTTGACAACACCCAAGTGTCATAAATCTCAGAAGTTCTCTCAAACATAATGCACAGGAAAATCTCCTAAAGTGTTTTCTCTGTGTGCATGATAAATGCTGGAACATCATCTCACAAACACCAGAAAATTCAGTCATGTAAGAGACATTAAATAGCCAGAACAAATAAGGCTAAGAGCAAGAAGTCTAAGAAGGTGAAAGCAAAAAATCATCTTTGCACAGGAAATGATGCTAAAGCCAGTGCAATACTTAACAGGTCACAGTGAGTCAGGAAAATGTATTTAGCACTAACACTTCAAATAACCTGACCACAAGTGCATAAATCAATGACAAAGCTACAGCAGGTAACATATACGATGAAAACTAAAAGCTGGCAAAAATTTTACTTCTGTTGACAAAAAAAGGCAGTTATGAATTGTAAACAAAACTGCAGAATTCAAATATTATCTAAGAAATTCGGGTTAAAAAATGGAATTAGAGATGACAGTTTTTGAGTAATTAATAACTGCATCTAATGTGACTGTCAATTTACTACTTCTTGGCAAAAGACATTATCATGTAAGAAAATCTTGTGTCTGTGTGAGAGACACAGACAAAACATTCTCTCTATATTTTTGAGAGGCTCAATTTGTAATTTTTCTCCTACATAATTTGGGATTTTCAGAGTAATCTGTTTTCCATTGTCATTTCACTTTCATCAAACTAAAGTTTTCTTCCACCAAACTAAATTCCCTGGGTAAACATTAATCATCTGAAGCACCAGGAAGGAAAATAGTCTGTAACTTTTTAGCTGAAGTTAAATTACGTTTTACAAGAAAAGAAATAGAATTGCAGAAGTCCAAGGGAAATCTCTGGGTTATAAGGCAGCTCTGTAGAACCTCTAAGAATTAATTCTGTGTCTTGCTCATAAGCATTGCTGGAGAAATCACAGGTATCTCAGATAAACATCTTCATCCTCATTTTCCTGGCTACAAGATAAAGGCAAAGCTGAAGAAGTGCATGGGAACACAACACAACTTCAGCAAACATAAACTGTGTCTGTAACACCCAAACAGCTAGCAAAAATCTGTGGAAAATTTATAACAGGAAGTACTTTTGAAGTTTACAGCCTCTGTGCCTCAATTCTTCATCAATAAAACAAAAGACAACACAAGCCTTTAAATTCACAGAATGATGGGAAAAATAATACACTCGTGTTTGGATAATGTATAGACTGTGTGAAAAATACCTATCAAGTTTATTAGCAGAGTAGTAATTCTAGTCAGTATGGGATTTAAACTGATGAAACATAAGAATCCCAAACACAAAATACTGAACGACAATCAAGTTCAATCCATCTTCCAGACTGAGTAAGTCAAGGATCCAATAGGAGGAAGAGTTCATAATTAAGTGGGGGGAAAAAAAACCCACTAGTTTAATGGTTAGTTTCATTCTCCTATTTCCCAATTTTCCACTACTATGTAAACTTGGATGAATATTCTTAAATTACCCATGGCTCAAGTGAAAATATCCTCCTTAAATGGTAAAATGCTTAAAGATAAACTTATTTCCAAGTTTCCTTGCATCATTTGGTTTTCACTGCATGTAATTTTTAAGTAACTTCACTAAGCCATCTGATAATTCATCTGAAAAAATGAAGAGCAGAAGCATTTTTAAAATCAAGCTTGTAGTTATGCTGTGGAATCTACTCTGAAGTATTATAAACCTCAAGTCCTGATGAAATAATATGTACTATAGCTGGGTAAAAAGTCACACTCTTCATCCAATTCAAGTTTTAACTTGGGGTGGGAGGGGGAGAAATCAAACCTCACTTGAACTTATCAAGAATATGAGAAAAGATAAGGTACTTCAAACATCAACCTCATATTTACCAGTTCAGCAAACCTAAGAGAAAAACAATTTATTATACCACACCCTGGCACAAGTTATTGTCTATGAAGACTCTACCCAGCAACAAAGCCTCTCCAAAGTGTACTCCTAACTCAGAAGAATGAGGGAAAAAAAAAACAAAAAAACCCAAGAAAGATAACCACTAAGAAACTGGGGCATTCTGAATTCCCAAGTAATATTTTCAAGGAAAAACAGCACCAGAAAACACAGAATTAAACAGAAGATATTCAAGAAGAAAAAAACAAACAAACAAACAAACACATAGATACCAATTTTATCAGATGAATAAAATCTTATCATAGCATTTCTTCAAAGCAGACTAATAACACCAAACCAAGCCAGCACGTAGGAGCAAAATACAAAAATATAAATAAAAACTGACTTAAAACATCTTAAAAATCATGAGAAAGTACCTTGAGAAAAACATTTTCAGAGCTTGTAAAATAAGCAAAGGGTTTTTTAATACCTACTATCTACAGAAACGTACCCTAAAAAATAATCTCTTCAGAATTCCTACAGATGGAAAAACCAGTACAGTTGAACTGGTTAAAAGTCAATAGGATTGTTAAGGATTCTCCCTACCTCCCATTTCTGGCACACATGTTTTGAGAAAAGAACTTGAATTAATCAGCCTCACTAGAGAAGTTGATTATGTTAAAGAGATATGGAATTAAAAATTCTAGTGCACAACTGTGATTTAGAAGTTAAATGACAAAATTATAATCTCACATTCAAAGCAATACTTCACTATCAGAGTTAACTGGAACTACAACTCAAAGGTTAGTCTTTATTGTGTGAACTACCTCATGATGTGAAGACCCATGAAGAATCACAGTGGCTGATCAACACAGAAAATCCCTCATACTGCACTTTAGGCTTAGTATAGTATAAGAACACACCTGAAAGTCTGAAGCAGCTCTCACAGGAGTGACTTTTATTTTCTGCTCTCAACTGTTAGTTACCTGGTGCTGGTCTAGATAACATCTGTAACTTCTACATGTCAATCTTCTTGTGTGAGACTTGCACTAAGTAAATATAAAGATTATAAACAAACTGCATCTCGAGTAAAGAGTACAATTTCAATTTCAGGAAAATATAATCTTCTGAAGTATTAACTAAGGATCAGTCAACACAGCATTTCAATTTCCAAACCAAACTCTCATTTTAGCTACTACTTGCCAACAACAAAACTAAACTAAAATGTTGGTTATTCACTATCCTTATCCAGCTGCCTTCAGGCACCATACCCAGAGTTTCTACTGGATTTAGAATATCATTCCATTATCAGCAAAGTGATACAAAGCAAATGGAGAATTAATGACAGGATGCATTATCAAACCCTCCATCTGGTCAAAATCTTAGGCTGGTGCAAATAAGTGAAAAACTTCAGTCATACACCTGCTAAGCAGAGGCTGAGATTGATCACAGGGGATCTCCTTCCATGGCAAGTTTTCACTATTGCTGTGCTAACCTTCCTGCAGCCATTGCCACCAATGAAAATGAAGCCTTGAATTTCACCTCACAGATTTTTGGTTTATGAAAAAAATAAGAGTAATAAGTATAATAAATAAATATGTCTGTTTTCCCAATGCTAAAACATGGGGAAAGAGAAAGGCATGAATGGCTTCTCAAATGCCATAAGGGAAATTCATGTTTCAGGTTACATCTCCACTAGCACCACAGTCACCTGGCCACACTGCTACTAGAGTAAGAACAGGAATTTTCAGGTAATCTGAAGGTTATATATGTATACATTTTCATCCAAATTTTGGTCTTTCACCAACCTATTCATCGAAAAATCAGGAAAAGCAGCTCCACCATTCTTATTTAAACTTTCAAATTCACAGACTTTTCCTGTAGAAATGTTCAAGAACACACTGAAGTACTTCATTGCTAAGACAGCAGAAAAACTAAGCACCAAAACGATGTTGGGGTTTTGTCTGGAATTATTGTCACTTATGGAAATGACAGTACAATTTAACAACATTCATTCTTATCTTGTATTAGAAAAGTAAGAGACTTTTCTTCCCTTCACTGTCAGTTTTCATTTCTGATCAAGAAACTCAATTTCTACCTCCAGCCAGCACAGGGCTGCCAGCACTATCCCACACCACAGCACTTCCCCAAGGACAGTCCCCTCCACCCACAGTGTGGCTGGTCACACAGGCAGCCTGCCTGGCACACACCACTACTGTTTGCTTGGCATTTTTTACTGAACACATCTCTAAGCAACCTCATTTTTTCTCCTTTCCCCATTTCAGACCATTATAGAGAAGACAAACACAAACAGCACCTTTTCCCTCTTCCCACACCTAGCCCACTGAAGCTACAGAAAAGGGTAAGAAGACTATGGAATTTATCATGTAATTTTTGGTGGTATTCCATGTTGCCATTCAGCTGCTACAAAAAGAAGTGTTAGTGAAAATTATCTCTACGAGAGCTTTAGGTTTTATTGCTTAAACTGTCATTTAAAATACTCAAAACTTAACTAAAAGTTAGCCCTGAAATTCCTTCCATGTCCTTTTCATTATTTTGAAGCACTCATCTGAAAAATGCTTCTGTCAAAAATATAAATACTAGGGGAGCCTTTTACAGTTTATAGCAGAGAGAAGACATCAGCAAGCACTAAGCAGTCACATATTTGTATCTTCAACATATTCTTGACTCTAACCTTAAAAAAAAAAGAAAAAAGATTTCTTCTGTAAGAGTTCTCCATTCAGAGATGCACATCTTTAAGGAATGATGCAATCTGGAATTCCCTTCTCATGAGTGAATTCGTGTCTGCATGCTAACTATCAAACTGTGTGATTTGCTAATAAAGTCCATGGAAAGACCTATATGCAAGAAAAACACATTTTTCTGTTGTCAGTTACACTTGTAAGAAAAATGAAAACCCAAAATGGGGTTTCACAGTTTTTGTAAGCAGATAAGAGTAGCCAGAAGTAAGTTTCCCACAATAACATTCCTGAAAACTACTATACATTACTTTTAAAGAAGTCTTCATTTTAACTTCATGAAAAAAAGCTCAAATTACTAGCATTCAAAACATGCCTATATTTCATATCTATATCCCATTGATGCATTTTGGAAGTGCACTAACAAAGTGTTCAAACAAAAGCATGCAATCATTCCCACAGTTACCACTAACTAATCCTCTGAAAACCATTCATCAGTCAAACCTGTGAACATGCATGTGTTCAAATTGGTTTTATTCTCAGCATTTTAATTTTTATTTGAAAACATGTGAACAGGTAGCAACAAAAAAAATCCAACTGTGGTATCAAGCAGATCAAATTCAACTCTCAAAAAAAAAATTAGTGGCTAATGGCTTCTGATGAAACAAAGCAAATTCAGAAAATTCACAACAAAATGCAGGAAAAAAAAAAAAGCCACAACTGGCTACCTTAAGATCTATTTTACTTTCCTTTTCTCCTCTACTGTGGGAAGAAGTTATTAACAGCTCTCCTCTAACATTACCAACACTCAGTATTTTACATTATTTTACCAAACCAGATCTACAGAAAGTGCTTGAAGCACCCATGGGCTCAAATGGACAGTGTGATGTCTCAAAAACTGACATTTTGAGGCTGCAAAGTCATGACAGAATGGCTTTCTAAGCCACACTATTCAAGACTCTAAACAAGATCTAAGTCAAAACACAGTTCTATCAGCAAGTGCAGAGGAAGCCTCTGTTAACAGTATTCTGAAGTCATGCTACAGTCCTAGCAGAGACAGACAACACAACTGTTTTAAAGAGGTAATTCATTACAACATTGTGATAACTTTATGATGTTCCTACATTAGTCAGAGAACAAAAACTAGATTTAATGTACAGAAAGTCACTGCATTTTTCTAACATATGAATCCAAAGTAGCTCAAATTTCACAGGAAGAAAAACTGTAAGTCTCACTGCATGCAAACAGAGGCTTATGTTTGAAAGACCTTTCCATCTCTCACCCCTGCTAGGGAAGGACTTCACCATTCTTCAATACAAGGTTTTAACAAACCACTCTTCTTAAACATAACCAATTGCTTGGAAAGACAGCCAAGCAACTGACATTCATCACTACTGGATACTGCAAAATAAAAAACACTTTAAGATCAACAGAACAAAACAAAAGATTGTGGTCAATGGTACAGATGGTACTGAAGGACAGGTACAGCAGTGTAAAAAGTGTAAAAAAGTGACCAGAAAACCCAACAAAGTTTCTGACATCTTCAGACAATCACTTCACACTGGTCTCTGCAAGGGCTGGATAAGCAAAGCTACTGTTTCACTTAAACAACATCTGTGCTTATAAGGGAAAGGATTAAAGTAAGTGAAACAGTTTTTGGAGTTTTGTAGGGTTTGCATGTTTTTAAAACAATAAAGAAATCATGTTTTAAGTGAAAAACTGTAAGTGACTTACTTCATAAACAAGGCTATCCTGCTCAGGATGTTTTTCAAATTATCTTTAAAGTTTTTAGATCTGTTAGGATCTATAAAACAGTATTTCTGAGAAAAAGATAGATAGATAGATAGATAGACAGACAGACAGACACACACACACACACACACACACACACACACACACTGGAGAGCACTACCTAACAGAAAAAAGTGCTTGTCATTCAAATAGCTGAAGTTCTCAACTTATTTCTGAACCAGAACAGGCAGGCAGGACAGCAATACTTCCCATGAAGCTCAATATATTTTCAGTACACACCTAACCAAAATAGGACTTTAAAGCCATTTATCAAACTAATAACTGAACTCCTATCTGGTTTTACCCAAATGCATTCATATTGGAAAGCCTTAAACTAATTTCCATTTAAAAACATAAAATGCCTTGGACCAAGCTATTATAAGTACCTTTTCTTTCTTAAAAGTCTATTTATTTTGTTGAATAGATACTAATCTGTTGCTTCTGTTTATCCTGAGTCTCACTTATAAGAATTCCAGAATACATAAATACATAAACAGAACACAAAGTGTGCAAACTGAGGATTGTTGCACTAGTCTGAGTACAAATGTCCCACAACATGGGAAATGAAGTGTTTATGTAAGGGTGACAGTGTTGCAAAGATACAGAAAGAGTAAACAGATTTGCTACCTCTGTTGTTATTGATTTGCACCTCTAGAGGTAATCTTCCTGTCAATTCAACAGTCAGAAGTATCACAAGAGCAAATTCTGCAAGACATGAAGCAGCAGCAGCAGCCTGGAAAGATTAAGACAGAGGGTACTCGAAAGACCATTAAGGAAAACTAAGTAAGAGTACAAAAGGTATTGGAGAGAGAGAAAAAAAGTTACTATGATATAATCTTACACTTATTTTAAGCCATTTTCCCTGTATTCCCCCCCAAAAAATACCCATACTGCAGTTTCTTGCACTGCAGCTTTACAGTTGTTTGTTTTTTTTACATGAAAAGCTATCATTAAGCATCACCCTTGTCCACAGTATTGCAAAAGAATAATCAATAGATGCATTGCATATGGTTCCCTGCAAATCTTGGTATTGGCTACTGTACATTGTTGGTTCAAAGAATAAACATTACTTCAACTCAAAAGAAATTTAAAGAATCCTGCCCCCCAAACAAGCAAACAAACAAACAAACAAAAACCCCAAGACCCTCATGTATGCACAGGTTTTGCTAAGATAAACATGTTACCTGATCACGAACATTTATGGTGGGAAGTTTAGCAATTTCTCAAGGTAAAACCTTAAAATATCAAGATCAGAGTTAGCTGCCTACAGATTTGTCACCCCTAAATCTTTCTTACTAGAGACATCATTTCAATTCCATAACCAATGAAGGTCAATCCTCTAAAACACCCATCAACTGTCCCTTCCTAAACCTAAC
Source organism: Ceyx melanurus (assembly GCA_024611195.1). Lineage (NCBI taxonomy): Eukaryota > Metazoa > Chordata > Aves > Coraciiformes > Alcedinidae > Ceyx > Ceyx melanurus. The sequence continues at coordinate 1,400 of JANHGL010002639.1, read as the reverse complement.
CATTTTCATATCTACATTGGAGAAGCCTGATGAAAAACACAGGTTGCCTAGTCCATCTGCCATAACCAGTGTTGCCACTAGTACACTTAGGACTGAATATTAATGCATAAACTCAACTGTTAAAAAATACAGGTCCCAGTTCTGCAACTAGGTCAGCAGAAGTGGGCCTTGTGCTATCTTTGAGCCTGTTGATTTCAGGGGGTCTCTGGGCCAATGCAAACATGCAGTGACATGAATGCAACTGCAGAGCTGGGAACAGAAATCAAGCTACACAGACAACATGAGAACAGATTGACATACATGATGTCATATGTCTACAGTGAGCCAGGGAGTCTTTTAACATTTAATTAGAACAATTCTTTTCAGAAACTGGTTTGTTACTTGTTCGTTGGGGTTTTTTTTGCCCTGCACGGTCGTGTGTTACTGCACATCTACAAAATACTTCACTGGACTTCTGAGGGAGGAACCTGAAAATTCAATATTGCCTCTAAAAACCACCTCCACACTTTCACGTGTTTCTGTGAGCACCAAATCACTTAAGAACAAAATAGGTAATTCTTAGAAGATCTTCTCTGTGTGGAAACAACGCCAAAAGTAGCGGGACACCACAGGTTAAAAGAACAATTATCACCACACCAAATAAAACCCAAACAAAACCAAACACCTACCTAACACAAACCGACAAAACAAGCAAACAACAACAAACCGCCTCCCATCCAACTGGGGAAATCTTCCATTTCCTGGAGGCCAGGAACAGAACAACCGTGGCCAAGCTCATGCAGCTACCCCTGCCACACACTTTGTGTGAGAGAAAAGCATCACATCACCCAAAATAAACCTCGACAGACGAGCCCTAAAACACAACTTCAAGAAACAGGAGGGTGAACTGGAGGAAGAGGGTGCAAAAAGCCACAAACGGGGTGGGTTTTTTTGTGCGTCGAAATAGGGGTGCTGGAAGACGAGCCCAGAGGAGTGGCCTACGTGTTAATAATGTTTACAGCGGGCGTGAGCGAGCTGCTGCTGCTGCTTTCATTGAGCCGGGAGGAAAAGCGCCTCGGCAGGGCCTTCTTTCCAGGCGTAGCCCGGGCCTACACGGCTCCAATCACTCCACCTCAGTAATGGCGTTCGGTGCAAAAGGAAGCCGGAGCCGGGGCAGGCAAAGCTGGGCGAAGCGCTGCAGAGAGACACCGGGACCTCCAGAGCCGGCGGCACGGGAGGAGGAAACAACAGGAAGGGCCGTCGGGCGGCTACCGGAGACCCCCGAGGGGCGCGGAGCACTTCCACCCACCGGCAGCCGGGGAGAGGATGAGGAGCCGTCAGCCATTTTCCCTTGCCCTCCAAAACACCAGCGATGCAGGGCCACACGCCGGGGGCTGCGAGGGAGGCGCTGCCACCGCCCG